>CM042017.1:45675315-45880315 GCA_023525715.1 Cichorium intybus | reverse complement strand
TTCAGGATGTGGAGCCTAATGGAAACCGAAGAAAGCCAGTACAGTTGGAGGTTGAGCTTCGAACGGATCAGTTACCTTCGCCTGAAGATATGAGCTTCGCCTTGGTCAAATCATGCGAAGCAAAGTACAATCAGATGTAAAGTAGGTATCACGAATTAGGGATGTTCCCCATTATCTCAAAATACTTTTAAGGTCGTCCGTAGGAAGATGCCATTCGGACCGAGGGAGCAGCCTTCGCTCTGTCCAGACTTTGCAATAGAATCTCCACATGGATCAGATGTGGACAGTCGAGATGTTGATAATAGGGCGAAGCTACTTTATATTAGAAGTGTCCCCTTGACACAAGTTCTGAGTCTGTTGCTGTCAGAAGTTGGACTGCCACAACATTTTCCACTGACTTGTACCATCAGCTGGACTGCCACAACATTTTCCACTGACTTGTACCATCAGCTGGCCTAGTGCAGAAAGCAAGGTCTAGAAGATTATTCATCATTACTCTCTGATTATGTTCCCGGTCATATATATATATATATATATATATATATATATATATATATATATATATATATATATATATATATATATGTGTGTGTATATATATATATATATATATATATATATATATATATATATATATATATATATATATATATATATATATATATATATATATATATCCATGTAACCAAGTGTGAGAGAGGTGTGTGTAAGATTGAGTGCAGTTTATACTTGTATATTTTGTATAGAATTCATATATAACATTCTCTCTAGTTCCCAGTAGACGTAGCTTGATCTTACAATCGAGTAAACCACTTTAATTTCTCTGTGTTGATCTTTGTTTGTTTGTTTTTCTTGTATTTCTTGCTGCAACATTTTTGTGGTAGAGTGATTACCTGTCGAGTGTTCGTTTGGCTGAGTCTTGATCTTAAGAGATTTGAAGTTTTCAATCTCGCTTGTTGCTACACAACAAACTGGTATCATTTGGGTCCTTTTCAGCAAAAGCAAATCCATGTCTCTTTTCTTAAATATTCAAACAGGGTTTAACCAAAGTTGACATTCTCTTCGGCCCTAGATCTCCTTGCTAGCCCACAAAACATCCATCTTGATCCATAGAATCATCCAAGCCCATAATTCACTAGCCATCCATGCATCCTACGATGTCATCTCGCTCCGCTCCCGAAATATCTCTGCTCTGCGCGAGTGTTGTAAAAAATATCTGCAATTAACACAAGAAAGTATCACCGAATTATAAAAATAACAAAAATAGAAAATATGCATGAAAATTATACTAAAATGTTATTAAAAAGTGCTAAATAAATTATAAAAATAAGTAATAAAAAAGAAGTATTAGGTTGTATTTTGCTAGAAGAGTTATACGATGCTCTCATTAAAGCTGGTATTATACCATACTTTTATGCATTTTGCCTCTAATTTTTCCATGAATACGCAACACCATAATGGATATCTGATCACTATTTTGTCCATCTATTGATCCTTTGAGTGGTGATTATCTTATTAGCCAAGACAACTCTTCTTTTGCAGAGATAAAATTAGATGATGACGAACTAGCAGGCTTTGTTGAGCGAGATGACAAGGATAACAATAAGATCATAACTTTCAAAGAACGAAGAGACTTTCTTCTTCTCCATCCTCATGAAGCAACTATCAAAAACATTAACGAATACTGGGTGAGGGTTTATCTTGTAAACAATGGGAGAGCAAGCCACATTCCTGCAAGGAATGAATAAACATATTCACATCAGTGGTATGACTATGAAGTTTGGATCTCACACCCTCTTCGGCCAAGGAAAATGGTCGATACTGGACACTATATCTTAACTTTTGTATATGTTTTTCTGCCATTTTGTTTCAGGTTAGTAAATGATTGTATGATATGGTTTACAAAGAGGTGGGTGGTGGATGAGAGGGGTGGGTAGAGACATGGTTCTTGAAACAAGAGTTTGTGTTGAAGATGCATTGTAATATTGATATGAGAATTGAGAGTAGAAATGGTGAGGCATATGTGAAAATGTAAGGGAATTAGACGATGAGTGTTGGTGATAGGGATGGCAGAGGGTGGTGGTTGTGATGATGGTGGTGTTGAAGTGAAATGGTGGAGAAGAACGAGAAGGAGATCAACCCATTTGAATCAAAGAAATTGAAACTAAATTAGGGTTGTTTCTCCGGATGTTAACTTTAGATTTGACAGAAATCGGGGGAGGGGCAGTTGTGTTAGTGATGTTGACGACAACATTGGAGGAACGCTAACGAGAGGAAAGAAGGAGGGGATACAGGGTCAAGGTGAGAAGGGAGTGGGGGTGAGGGTAGGGGATGTGGTGACCTGTCATTTTTGTGTCTTCTGTGTTATAAACGCAACTTGTACTGCGGATTCATTTTCAAATTTTTGTGACTACTACATTTGATCACTTTTTTGCTCCCTTAAATACTCTTATTTTGAATGGTATTTTTCTCATGAATTGTGATTCTTCAATTTGGTAATCAGTAGTATCATGCAACTTATTATACCTGCCAACGTTTATATGAGAAAAGCTATTTTCTTATATAATTTTACTCTTTATCATTAAATCATTTGTGACCGTTAGAAATCTATTTCTGTTTTAGGAGTGGAAATCAATCCTTAAAAACGAGATGGATATGAGTAATTGGAGGCATACTCGGGGTGGAATTGGTTGTGTTGGTGAGTCCTCTATCGAATCTGGTGATTGGAGGGCTCAGCTGCAAGCAAATTCAAGGGAAAGGATGGTGAACAGGATGTGTGTATTTACATCCTTCTCTTAAATTTCATAGTTTGATTACTTCCATTTGGTTCTTTTTACCCGAAATCTTGTAAAATACTTTCCTTTTCTGACTGAAAATTTTTAATATTATGTAGAATGGATGCCATGAAGATTCATAATCAGGTTTCTGGAGATGAGGGGCTACAGAAACTTGTGAAAATAGCTGTGAGCTTTGAAGACAAGATTTTTATTGCTGCAACTAGTGAGGTTTGCTGTTTTTCTATTTGCTGATGTTCTTTATTTTTGTAGTTTTTTGCTTTTACTTAGTGTTATTAAGATTTTAAAGGAGTCATTATGTCGAGATGGAAATACATATTGAATACAACATTAAAGTGATATCATGTTTGTCATATGTGGTAAGGTACTTTGCGATCTAAATCCTGTAATTGAATTAATTTTCAGTCTGATTATATGCGGAAGATATGTTTCAAGATACTCACTATTGAAACCAGATCACAAAATCCCATCCCAGATGCTAATAATGTAAACCTCTCAGATGCACAAAGTCCCATGCCAGATGCTAAAAGTGTAAACCCCTTAGATCCAGGTATTTGTAATAGACTGTCAATATAATCAAATATTTAATGTGATTTTAAATAAGGAATGTAAACCTTGAGGACATGTGGAGATATACACTTTTCATGTGTTAAATAAACTTTTCAAAACTTGGCATGTATTAGATTCTTAAAGCTTATCAAGACTTTGCATTATATACTATATTAACTTACATTTTGATGACAAATACATTTCGTAAGCATTTATCTTCAAGTGTGTTACATAGGTTATAAAAATCCTAATTCCATAAAAGTCAGACCTTGATTATTGTTTGTATCATCATTCACATGTAATCATACTGTTAACACTATTATTGTCACGTGTTCCTTTTATAAGATTTACAGTGTTACAACTAATAATGCACTTGAAACTAAAACTACAGATCAGACAACTAATAATACAAGACATAAAAACATTCCCATGATTCTAGAATCTTAACATTGGATTCTTATCTTGACTTGCTCTTCAGTAATCGGAGATTCATCTCTGGAATTTGGTGATTGGAGGGTTCGGCTGCAAGCAGATTCAAGGAAAAGGATCGTGGACAAACTGTGTGTATTCACATCTTCTTTTTTAAATTTCTTAATTTTATGTTCTTTAAGAAGTTGATCATGGTAATATTATGACTGACCCATGTTACTATTACATAGAATGGATACCTTGAAGAGGCATATTCCGTATTCTGGACATGAGCTGCTACAGGAACTCGAGAAAATAGCTGTGGTATTTGAAGACAAGATTTATACTGCTGCAACTAGTCTGGTTTGTTGTGTGTTATTTTATGTAGATATGGAAGTAGTTAGCAAATAGAAGAATGAAAATATATATTTGGTATGCTACGTTGGGGCCTAAATCTTTCAATTTATTTGGTTTGCAGAATGATTATTTGCGAAAGATATCCTTGAAGATACTGACTATGGAAACTAGATCACAAAATCACATGCCAGGCGTTATGCAGTGAAACTCTGGTGCTAGTAGTGTAGACTCCATAGTTTTATAGATATAGTTTTCGCATGAATAAGCTAGCAAGTGTTCTTATAATTAAACTAGGTTATAAACCCGTGTATTACACGGTTGGCAAATTAAAATAATATAAATAATAACAAAAACATAGTTGTTAAATATGTTCTAGAAGTTTTTTTTCGGACATTTTTTGGTGTCGTCATGATCCTAAACATCTCAAGGTTATGTTTTAACTTCGTAGGTGTCTTTCTATGGATGATTATTGCAATAGTTAGTTAGAACCTAAGATACAATTGTATTAAATTTCATTTGTTAATAAAAGGCGTAACCTAATTGATTTAGATATCGTTGTTTATTTGAGGGATAATGACTTGTAAGGGTAACGAACTTTTGAAATTGTTCACATTTGGTCACTGAACTTATTTTTGTGCTTGATTTACCCTTGAACTTTTTAAAATTGTTCACATTATACCATTATGACTAGTGATAAAAGGTTTATGCTGATTTGGAATCCTACGTGGCATCCTAGAAGACTTGGAAGGGTAACGAACTTCTAAACTTGTTCACATTTGGTCACTGAACTTACTTTTGTGTTTGATTTACCCATGAACTTTTTAAAATTATTCATATTATACCCTTATGACCAGTAATAGAAAGTTTGTGCTAATTCAACATCTAAACCCCAACTGAAGACCACTGGCCTTTATTTATGTCTCAGTTTTCTGATAGGGATGAGCATATGGACCGGAAAAACTGAACCGAACCGAAAACCAACCGAAACTGAACCAAATCGGACCGAATATATATATTCGGTTCGGTTTTTGGTTTTTGGTTTTTAAAAAATGTTAATTCAATTACGGTCCAATTCGGTTTCGGTCCAGTTCGGTCCGGTCCCTGACCATGATTATTCCTAACACTACTCTTAATCATAAAAAATCGAACCGAATCGAAAACCAAAATAACTGAACGGAACCGAACCGAACCGAAACCGAATATACATATTCATTTCGGTCTTTGGTTTTTAAAAAATCATAATTCGATTTCGGTCCATTTCGGTTTCGGTCTGGTTCGGTTCGGTTTTCGGACCGAGCTCATCCCTACTTTCTGATGCCACGTCGGATGTCAAATCAGCACAAACTTTCTATCATCGGTTATAAGGGTATAATATGAACAATTTTAAAAAGTTCATGGGTAAATCAAGCACAAAAATAAGTTTGGTGACCAAATGTGAACAATTTTAAAAGTTCGTTACCCTTTCAAGTCTTATAGGATGCCACGTAGGATTCCAAATCTATTTAAACCTTCTATCACTGGTAATAATGGTATAATGTGAACAATTTGAAAAAGTTCATGGGTAAACTAAGCACAAAAAAAAAGTTCAGTGACCAAATGTAAACAATTTCAGAAGTACGTTACCTTTGCAAGTCATTATTCCTTTATTTGATCAATGATATTGTCAAAAACGGCCATATATTTGATGTATTGGTTTGTTCCATGTCAAATATTTTATGTATTCGTTTGTTCCATTTCAAATATGATAATGCTTATAACCTAATTGAATTAGATGAATTTTTATGAATTGGCTGTTATATGTTGTATTTTTTTTTTTTTGCTTGTTATATTCTTTTCTTAGACGTTTTTATAATAAAATATACAATGTTATTTCAAATTTAATGTGTGACATTTTTGTATTTGAATCATCTTATGGTTAAATAGAGTGCAATAAATATTTATTATTTTTATTTTTTTCAATCAAACTTAAAATTGTAATTTCTACAACAAATCACATCTATTAACGTTTATATTCCTAAAAAGTTGCAAAAAATAGCGATTATCAATATGTTAGCTAATTATTTTGTAAGATACTAAAAATCTCACAAAATACAATCAATTTTACATAATAATATCAATTTACAATATAAAATAGAAAGTAAAACGTTTTTTAACATATATCTTTCACAAAAAATCGTAAATTCATATTTTTGAATAATAATTTATTTATAATATATGCTTAAAAAACAATCACTCACTAATAATCCCTTAATTCTTTAATTAATTTTGTGAATAACCCAATTAAAAGATTGAACATGGTGATTCTGTATTCGTAGTTGTAGGTTGTATAAAACATACTATCCATAGTAATGGTAAAATATATGTTTTCATCTTTTTTTCAATATATATCATGCGTATGCAATTTTGACTTCTAATAAAAGTTCAAGAACTTATTTACTAAACTCAAAAAGGTATTATAAGTTATATCGACATTGACCCTTTTTTTATTAACATAGCTAGACTAAAATGATTTTTTTTTTTTGTATTTGAACAATGAGAATACGGTACAACTTACATAAAGAACATGGTACAAACACACAACTGCAGAAAAGAGAAATAATCCAACAAATAGACACCTAAGTAGAGTGATAGGGAAAAAGGACAAACACCAACATTTCACCTAAAATGCTGAAAGTAGATAATAAAACAAAGTGAAATGGAGCATAACATAAGTTAACTCCAAGTTTTGTTCTTTAAAGACAAATTCCGCTTGCTAATCATTTATTATCAAAAGCTGCATATATGTGTCTTTGAAAGGCTCTGCAGCTGAACTTTCATAATCTCACTATTTAAATCGAAGTTTACCAAAATTTTAATAAACATAAGGGCTTAACCATCTTTTCTAATTGCTGCTAAATGACTAAAAACATAACTAAAGTAACCTTACTTTGGAGTAAACAACAGCCGCAAGTCATCCCCATTTAAGAGTAAACTACAACCGCATTCTTTATATCGATTGAATTGACCTGACCAGGCTGTAGTGGTTGAGATAGAATACCTTGAACTTGGAGCAAACTATAGGATTCATAATCCTTGACGGAGAGTAGCAACATATGGACACGTTTGCACACAAAAAATGCAACCCTTCACTATAGTGTGGAGGTACATTTCTGTAGAAAAACGGAGCATTGACAGCACTGTATGGGGATATTTGTGCAGAAAAGTCGTAGTCCTTTGTGATAGCATATTATAGCTCCAAATGGCTTCACTACTTGATCATCAATAGCAGCTCAATCACTTCAAACACAAGGCAAACATCTTACGGGACATCTGTAGCAGTCCATGTCAAATCTATGGAGCCAATTAAAAGTACAATGTTGTAATACTAAAAAGGATAAAAGTAGGGTTCTATAATACACAAAACCATGAAAGTATGTTTCTTTTTTCTACCTTTATATCGAAAAAGGTTAAATGCAAGAAATATCAACATACTTTTGTTTATTAGTGTATAACAACATCCAACTTAAATGAGCATTATTTTAGTTTTTTAAGTCTTATCTTGAATCTTAATCATCATAAAAGTCAAACCTCTTTACAGGACTTTAGAATACCATGTACGCTTGGATACAACATCCTTGCCATTGTTGTTACCAATCAATCAGACTGTTATCCCCCACCCCTTTATACTTTAGGAATCCTTTTTATTCCCGTCATTTAGGTCTCCAACTCTTCTGCAAATTCACTATTCCACTATCAGTATCATCATAAATAAGCAAGTTGTGAAAGATACCAAATGTAAAGATAAAAAAATTGATGTGCCCACTCACGAACCAGCAACTCATTTATATGGTACCCATATAATTGTTCATGTTGTCGAAAATATGAAACCCATATGTAATGAACTTTTATTCTTCATTTGCTACCCATTTGCCTATAGGAATTAGTAGAAGGTTGACAACGAAAAAATGCTAGAAATTAATTGTAATATTACAACTTTAGACAGGGCTAAAGCAACAGAAAGTACCTTACAGAATTCGAGAACTGCTTTCTGATGTCAATTACTTCCACAAGGGTGACAACCACTATAGTGCGTCTCTGTCTTTGTGTTGTTTCTATGGACCACATGAACGTCGATGAGGGAGGAGAAGACGGTGATGGTTGTGCGTATGAAAGGGACGATCACAGACTCACATTGCATTCTTTCTATATAATAGTTGGAAGCGATCTCAATATTTTCCCCAATTAAGCCGGTGATTTAGTTTTCCATATATACAAGATTGGGCAAGACAGGCGGATTTGGGATTTAAATTTGAATCTTTCTCAATCAACTCACAAATTTTAGGAGATCAGATAAATGAAATCCTGATTTATCGGGCACTATTCGAAAACTCTTTATCAGTTTCAAACTATAAAGGTGAGGAAGCGTTAGACCAATGGCAAAATAGGAATTCTGGCAAGAATGTATAGGCATAGATAGTGTATTCCGGAAGGTTGATAACATTATGGCCGATTTTAGTGGTAATCAACCAAGAATCTCGGCTGATATATCGGGTTGAATGCTAACCGATTGGATTTTTCATTAGGCGGGAAAAAAGCTATGCAAAACACCATAGAGTGACACGTGTAAAAACAGGAAGTTAGAATGGTGCCATGTGGCATTTTAGCTTTGTTTTATTAGAATAGGAAGATACATAATATAAATTAGCATCGTTGACTTGGGAGGTAACCATCTGTTCTCCATTGGGTTACGTTTTTTTTTTTTTTTTTTAATATTTTCCTTGTAAGCCATGTACCATTAGAGTGACCAAATATGTTCAATAAATCACATCTGTACAAACAATAGCATGCATTGCCGGTTGCATCGCCACTTACATCTCTTATGTGGAAATGGGTTAGTAACATGGGAGGGTAACAAATTGCTCCCTGTGCACACATTGATAGAAATTATCTTCCTTGAAATTAAAAAACGAATATATATATATATATATATATATATATATATATATATATATATATATATATATATATATATATATATATATATATATATATATATATATATATATATATATATACTAGATACGGTTCAAGGGCCGGGCTAAGCATGACCCATGGAGGGTAATCTTGGTATTCCATTCGATATATTCTGGAGCATAAAAGACATGTAAGTAGATGGCTACTATAATTAAGGAATTATAAGTACGATGCTATTATCTGTTTGCAATGTAAAAAGAAATTAGAAATGCATAAGCCAATAACATCGATTCAAAAAGCATGTCTATTGACTATTACCTCTTGAACCAAATAATTTAGATCAATTTGTGCTGGATCTCTTCTAAAGTTGTTGTAATGGACCAAAACTCACAAGCTACAAGGATCATCTTAATTACCCAATTACAGGAACATAAGTTGTTCATTAACGTTAAAGAAATTGGCCAACCCAATGCATAAACAAATACACATGTATACATAGAAATAAAATAAAAGGATAAAATATATTTCTATCAGAGTGTCATTTTGGACTAACGTACTATTAGTTTACAACTTAGTTTTCTAAATTTTCGTAAACTTAATTCAACTTTTAAAAAAATCAATCTAGTATATGATTTTGAAGATGGTCAAGCATACATACCAACCTACGCAATGGGATCGATTATCTTTCTTTTCAAATTTGATGACACCATTTTTTTCCAGGTTTAACCTTTAAAAAGCAAGGCTTCTCTTTTCATACTTACATGGGAAATTTTAAGTACAGCAACTCTTTTCACCTGTTTGGCCATAAGTAAAAGTAGTAGTTATTAGTAAAACCATTCAAAAAGTATAGATATATGTTTATTCATTGAATAAGAAGTGCCATCAAATGAAGAAACTGTTGGATTAGGTGTCTAAGTCATGACTTATAATTGTATTTATCTTGTTAATAGAAGCAAAGTCCATTTGGGTTGCCCTCATAGCTGGAGGATAGATGTATAGTTCAGTAGAGAGAATGGTTGATTTATTAATTGTTTAATAAATTAATAGAAAATAAATATATGGTTTATTAATATATTTAAGTGTTAATATATTAATTAGAAACTATATTAATTAATTGAGATTTAATCTAGAATTAATTGGATTTAATTTAGTGATTAAATAAATTAATAAAAGGTGCAGGGACTGGTTTGTATTTATTCAATAGTTGAATAACTGGCAAGGTAAAAACCAGGGACCAAAATGGCGTCACCGTGGAGGCTCCTCCAGGGTTTGGCGAAACCCTAATTAGGGTTTTGGGAAGCCTGGTCCAAGTGGTCAAAATGCTTGTCTATTTGGAGGCTCCTTAGGCTTTCAGGTGTAACCCTAGGAGGCTATAAAAGGAACCCCCTGGGCACCTCATATCTCATGCCATCTCTCTCTCTTTTACTCTGCTGAGCTGTCTTCTCCATTGCTTTGGGTGTGACTTGCATTTGAGGCAAGATTGTTTTGCTGCTAGCTTCAAGAACAAGATCAAGAAAGGTTGGTTATTCTTATTTGATCTTTAGAAATTAATTGTTTCATTTAGGTTTTAGTTTATTATCTTCATAGAAGAAAACATAGATCATATTAGGGTTGCATGTGAACCATAGGAATCTATTTGTTCATTGATTGCATAGAAACCCTTCAGTGGTATCAGAGCATAGGCTTTGTTTTCTTGTGAATGATATAAACTGCATGAATTGTTTGTACCTTGGTTTTTTTGCTATGAACACTACCAAGGAAGACCTTGGATCGACTTTTTGGCTAGGGTTTCCTAACCCTAGTCGCCACCCATATGGTCCCCTCCCTTATTTGCTTGATTTACTTGCCTTTTATAAGTAGATTGTTATTTTGGTGATTAATTGGATTAATAAAATAACTAGAACTCTTATTTGTTGGCTTGTAATTTTCGATCCATATGGGGGCCTAGATAGAAAAATTAATTTGATTAATTTCATAAAATCTATCTTAGATTTAATTAGTTTAATTAATTGTTAATTAAAAGATCAATTAAATCAGCTTAAATAATTAATTTAAATTTTCAAAAATTAATTTAAAATTTGCGAAAATTAAGAAATAAGTAATTCTAAAATATTTTAATAAGATTAAAATATATCTTATATATTTATTAAAAGTTAGTATTTATATATAAGATTAAATGGTTAGTCTTACCGTTATTAGGCCTCATTCACAAAATTGTCCTATAAAGAGGGTATAAGGCTACTGCCTATAAAATGGCAGTCTAATGGGTATCTACTCTTACCCACCGCTCTCCTGGTCAGTCGAGTGTCGTTAGCCGAACGGGTTTGATAGAACCGCTAAAGCCTCTTAAAAGTATAATGCTATAATTGAAAGTACTAGAACCTTAAACAAATCCTAATCTAGCTACTTTAGGTTCAAAAATGTGAATTTGTGCTAATCCATGAAATTGCACATTACACTTTGTGGAACGTTGGTGGAGCGTGTATGGTTTACCGGCACGCCAACTGGGGTCCGCAAAGAGTCGCAATGGGTTTCTTGATTTTGTCATTATTAACGGAGCGTGTGTGGTTAACCGGCACGTTAATTAGAGATGACAATTGACTTCAAGAGTACCGAGCAATTTGCATGGTTATTCACACCCGGTTTGTGATCCTTGGTATCCCAGTCACAAACAGTGGGGCATTTCCGAGATTAAAACATGCTATCGAACAGTTCGGTAAATCTCAAAAGAAACTAGGAATTCCATCATAATTAGATTATTTTTATGCGGTGGAATTGGCTGAATCGTCATTCGCCTACCTTATAAAATTTACAATAAAGATTACGGCATCCCTTTTCGATATTGTAGATTGTTATTGTAGGATCATAGCCTTATATTTATTCTTGGGTGAATATAAGGATTATTTAATAAATGTCTAATTAAAACTACCTTCTTCTTATTCAGATGTCTTCTGACCAATCCGTTCCCCACTCGAATCCCGGTAATGTCACCTCGATTCTATCATTGTGCTCAAAAGTGACGTTGGACGACACTAACTAGAATGACTGGATCCGTAACATCAAAATGGCTCTTAGGTTTGAACACAAAGAGTATGTTCTGGAAACCAAGCTAGTTGAGGTTGACCCAGATATCGCTACTCCCGAGGAAGTCGCCGCGTACACTAAAAACTCAGATGATGTGACCAAAGTGGCCTGCATCATGATCGCTACCATGAACCCTGAACTGCAGCGTATCTATGAGGGCTATTGGCCTTACGAGATGCATAAAGAGCTTGCGGAAAAGTTCCGCAAGCAGGAGCGCATCGAAAGGCGTGAGGTTGTAAAAGCTTTCACTAACGGCAAACCCAAAAATGGAGAGTCCATCTGCACCCATGTGCAAAGGATGCATGGTTACGTGGAAAGGCTTAGGAAGCTGGAAATGCCTGTTCATGAGGATTTAGCTGTGGACATAGTGCTAAACTCCTTGCCTAGTTCTTATGATCAGTTCACACTAGCGTATCATTTGAACAACAATCAGGCGACCCTGGCTGAATTACACCGCATGCTTCGTACTGTTGAAGACAGGATGGAGGGAAAAGGTCTGCTCCCTGTCAACCCACCTGTCCTGGCTATTGGCTCTGGCAAGGGAAAGAAACGGAAGGGCCCTCAGAAGCAGAACTGGAGGGAAAAGACTCATGTCGGGACATCTAGTAGTGCCCCGAGAGCCAAGTCTTCCGGCATTCCGCACGTCACGAATCCCAAAGAGGCTGATTGTTTTTACTACAAGCAAAAGGGTCACTGGAAGAGAAGCTGCCCCACGTATCTGCAGGGCATCAAGGATGGAAAAGTGAAGCCATCACAAGCAGATACATATTCTATATCTAATAACTCACCTTCTTCCTGTTCTTGGGTCCTTGATACAGGATGTGGTTTTCATATCTGTTCTGATTTGCTGGGCCTAAAGGAAAGTAGGAAGCTGGAGCACGGTAGATTGAACCTGGTCATGGGCAATAGGCGAACGTCACCTGTTACCAAGATCAGTGTCTATAGATTAGTGCTTAGTAATGGATTCAGTTTAGATTTACATAATTGTTGCTATTCGCCTGATATGACAAAGAACATAATTTCTTTTCATGCATTGTTCAGACAGGGCTTTTATTATGAATTTAATAAATTGAATGGTTCAATTTCTGTTTTCAAAAATGATGTTTTTATATTTAATGCTATGCCTTGTGATGGAGTGTATAAATCTATTATGTGTGTTGATAATTATGGTAAAAAAGTTTTAACTATTGATTCTTCAAGCGGTATAGAAAAGGCGTGTTTGTGGCACTGTCGCCTTGGCCATATCAACAAGAAACGCATCGCCCAACTCCAAAAGGATGGAGTGTTGGAATCATTCGACCTCGGGTCGGATGATGTATGCGAATCTTGCTTGCTTGGCAAGATGACAAAATCACCATTCAAAGGTTCCTTTGAAAGAGGTGAAGGTCTGTTGGATATCATACACACAGATGTGTGTGGTCCCTTCAGAACAACCACAAAAGATGGCACGCGGTTCTATGTGACCTTTACTGACGATTTTAGTAGATATGGGTATATCTACTTAATCAAGAATAAGTCAGATACTTTTGAAAAGTTCAAAGAGTTTAAAAATGAAGCGGAAAATCAACTGGGCAGAAAGATAAAGATGCTTAGATCCGACAGAGGCGGTGAGTATCTTAGTATCGAGTTTCTCGATTACCTCAAGGAATGTGGAATTGTTTCACAGTTGTCGCCTCCAAGAACACCTCAGTTGAACGGTGTTGCTGAAAGGTGAAACCGAACCTTGTTGGACATGGTTCGTTCCATGATGAGTCGAGCCTCACTTCCAATCCATTTCTGGGGGTATGTCTTAGAGACTGCCGCCCATATCCTAAATCTTGTCCCAACCAAGAAGGTTGCAAAAACACCGCACGAGATGTGGACGGGGAAAGTTCCCTCATTGGCACACATCAAAATCTGGGGCTGTGAAGCTTTCGTGAGAAGAGAGACTTCAGAAAAGCTCGTAGAAAGAAGTGAGAGGTGTTTCTTCATCGGATACCCGAAACATTCTTTTGGATACTTATTCTACAGACTGAGCGAGGACATGGTCTTTGTAGCAAGACGGGGGTTCTTTCGAGAGAGAGAACTCATTTCCAAAGAGGACAGTGGGAGCACGATCGATCTCGAAGAAATTCAGGAGACACCCGATGAAACAACCTTAGAAGAAACTAGCAACCAACATGAGGAAGAAGTTCCTGTTGGACCCACCGATATCTCATTGCCCCTTAGGCGTTCGGGTAGACTTAGCATGCCACCCGAGTTTTATGGTTTCCATATTACTTCGGACGGTGACACGTTGGTCAGTGATCGTATATTGACTAATTTGGATGAGCCAGCTAACTACCGTGAAGCAGTGGCAGGCCCCGAGTCTGCCAAGTGGAAAGAGACAATGGACAGCGAGATTAAGTCCATGTATGACAATCAAGTTTGGAACTTGGTTGACAATGTGCCGGGTCGAAAGACAGTCGGATGCAAGTGGATCTTCAAGAAGAAGACCGACATGGATGGTAAAGTACATACTTACAAAGCTCGGCTGGTTGCGAAGGGATTCACTCAAACCCCGGGGGGTTGACTATGATGAAACCTTCTCACCAGTAGCCAAGATTAAGTCAATCAGGATAATGCTTGCCATAGCTACATTTCATGATTATGAAATTTGGCAGATGGATGTCAAAACCGCCTTCCTTAATGGGAAACTGACTGAGGATGTTTATATGAATCAGCCAGAGGGTTTTGTAGACACAAAGCACCCCGATAAAGTATGTAAGCTTGAAAGATCAATCTACGGATTGAAACAAGCATCTCGCAACTGGAATCTTTGCTTCCATGAGAAAGTCAAGGAATTTGGCTTCTCTAGTAGTGAAGATGAGTCCTGTGTATATGTCAAGGCTAGTGGGAGTATAGTCACTTTTCTGGTGTTGTATGTCGATGACATACTGCTCATGGGAAACGGCATTCCGACCTTGCAAGATGTTAAGTCTTGGCTCGGGAAGTGTTTCGCCATGAAAGACCTAGGAGAAGCTACTTATATTCTCGGGATAAGAATACTTAGAGATAGAAAGAGAAAATTAATAGGTCTGAGCCAGTGTACATATTTGGAAAAGGTGTTAAAAAGATTTAACATGGAAATTCCAAAAAGGGAGAGCTACCAATCTAAAGTAATGCAAAATTGAGTAAGACTCAAAGTCCGAGTACCGATGAAGAAATAGCTGAGATGAGTCGGGTACCTTATGCCTCGGTAGTAGGGTCGATCATGTATGCTATGAAATGTACTCGTCCCGACGTATCCTTTGCACTGAGCATGGTTAGTCGGTTCCAGGGTAATCCTAGAAAGGAACATTAGATTGCGGTTAAGAACATACTCAAATATCTGCGAAGGACAAAGAATATGGTATTAGTCCTTGGTGGCAGTGATGACTTGAAAGTGAGTGGATATACAGATGTCAGCTTCCAGACAGATAGGGACAGTGGTCGGTCCCAGTCGGGCTGGGTATTTCTTTTGAACGGTGGAGCGGTCACTTGGAAAAGTTCCAAGCAGGAAACAGTGGTTGATTCAGCGTGCGAATCAGAGTACATTGCAGCGAGTGAAGCGTCTAAGGAAGCGGCTTGGCTGAAGAACTTTATCGGTGACCTTGGAGTTGTCCCGAGCATTCAGGAGCCGATGGAACTATTCTGCGATAATGAAGGAGCGGTCGCTTTGACAAAAGAACCGCGAGATCATGGAAAGTCCAGACATATCGACAGAAAGTACCATTACATTCGACATCGCGTAGAAGAGGGTCACTTATTGGTTAAGCGGGTATCATCAGAAGACAATCCTGTAGATCCTTTGACTAAGGCACTGAGTAGGATCAAGCACAATCAGCATGCTCGAATCATTGGACAGAAGGATGATATTAGTTTTAGTAATTAGATAGATTTGAAACTTGTAACAGTATAAATGTAATTGACTTGGTGATTTTATAATGGAGATTTATAAATGAGTATTTTTACTACCTTTGTCAATTGTTTATTATTGTGTTTCTACATTTGCATGTTTAACTTCCTGAATAATTAGATTATTTAAAATTCCACAGTCGATCACATTGTTAGGGAGTAAGTGTAAACAAAGACTGTCATGAATCGGTTGCAGACTGTCTAATGAGTTAGACATTGCAGTAAAACTGCTACAACGTTCATGAGTACTTAGAAAATATAGATTTGAGTATTGGATAAACCCATGCTTAACAGATTGCTTCATGGATTACATCACAAGCAATGTTAAGACGATAATATCCGTTGATCTTTAAGTGGAGAGATATGATCTGTAATTTGCGAGACAAGTACTTATTGATAATGTGAAAAACGTGCCGGTAACTCGGTGTTATAAAATGCATTGTTGTGAGTATTCTGACTAGCAAAAGGTATGGAAATATAAGTCGAAACTTATCCGTCCCCTGACCCGATAGGGAAACATATATCTGTAGGCCTCTCGATGATTTTGAAGTTGACTGAAAGTGTTGGCCAACCGGGACTAAATTGATGTGTTCAATTAGCAGTCTCAAAAGTCATACGCAAATCAGAAATCGAGAAACAGAGCATCAGACCAAGATTGATTTTAATCCATGTCTTGAATCTGAAAAATATCTCGTTGGATGGAGGATCATCTGATCACTTATCTTTGGACAGAACTGACTGGGTCAGAGTTCATGATAGTTTCTGGGAAACTGACATTAATCAGAAGGTAAACAGACAATTAAAGTCATATACTTATCCAAGTGGAAGACTGTTGGATTAGGTGTCTAAGTCATGACTTATAATTGTATTTATCTTGTTAATAGAAGCAAAGTCTATTTGGGTTGCCCTCATAGTTGGAGGATAGATGTATAGTTCAGTAGAGAGAATGGTTGATTTATTAATTGTTTAATAAATCAATAGAAAATAAATATATGGTTTATTAATATATTTAAGTGTTAATATATTAATTAGAAACTATATTAATTAATTGAGATTTAATCTAGAATTAATTGGATTTAATTTAGTGATTAAATAAATTAATAAAAGGTGCACGGACTGGTTTGTATTTATTCAATAGTTGAATAACTGGCAAGGTAAAAACCAGGGACCAAAATGGCGCCACTCTGGAGGCTCCTCCAGGGTTTGGCGAAACCCTAATTAGGGTTTTGGGAAGCCTGGTCCAAGTGGTCAAAAGGCTTGTCCATTTGGAGGCTCCTTAGGGTTTCAGGTGTAACCCTAGGAGGCTATAAAAGGAACCCCCTGGGCACCTCATATCTCACGCCATCTCTCTCTCTGTTACTCTGCTGAGCTGTCTTCTCCATTGCTTTGGGCGTGACTTGCATTTGAGGCGGATTGTTTTGCTGCTAGCTTCAAGAACAAGATCAAGAAAGGTTGGTTATTCTTATTTGATCTTTAGAAATTAATTGTTTCCTTTAGGTTTCAGTTTATTATCTTCATAGAAGAAAACATAGATCATATTAGGGTTGCATGTGAACCATAGGAATTTATTTGTTCATTGATTGCATAGAAACCCTTCAGAAACATGGAAGTATATTGCTATAATTGGTAGGTTATAGTTTGCATAACCAGTCCCATACCTTCAAAAGTCAAATGCCTTGGGAAGAATTTTCGGTGTACTTCATTGGTTTTAATTCTACTTCGTCCAAACTTTATCAATCGCATAACGCCTAGTAAACATGTAAAAGGGTTAACTGCAGAAAACGGCATTCTAATTCGTTCATTTAAAAAGGATTAAGCACAAGAAATATTATCCTATTTTCGTTTATTTTAAAGTTCAGTGCCAAAAATACACACAACCATATAAACAAAATTATGTTATTAAAACATGTATGTAATCCATTTAATCAAAAGCTAAATTACACAAAAGTTTTTTAATGACTACCATTATAGATCATAATTAAATGCAATTCACGTGATTCTTTATAAGTAAATAAAAGAATTCTTTGATCACGGAAGTAATTTTACCACTAACGTTATAAGAAAAATTAGGTGATTCCACCACTCGAGTTCCAACATCCCGAGTTTTATCAAGAAGAAAAGTCCCCAAAAAATAGTCAGAAAACCAGAAAATTCTGTCTACATTTGTATTGCATTTTGATCCTAGTTTGGTAGTGATAAGGAATGCATCAAACCTATTTTTGACTTTGATACCAGCAACCTCGGAATCGTAAAACTATGTCATCTCTTTCACAAAATCAGCGCCAATCTTTACTACTTAGAACCCTCATTGTAAAGTTCAACCAATTGCAATCAAATCTCCCTACAAAAGTATAAAAATAAAATTAGTTCAAATCCTAGCTTATTAACCATGTATGTAATTATAAATTTTGATAGACCATAAGATTTTACATTTGGAACATTAAAAATCCCAAAAAAGATTGATGTCTTTTCCCAAAATACCCTTAATCTGATGTTTTGCTCATAATCATACAAAACGTTGGAAGTTGATTTGGAGCCAAAATCCAGAATATGAGGTTTTGCTTATCTCATGTAGTTTAATTATTAGAACTTAACCGAACGGTTCGAACAGGTTTACCTCAATAATCAACATGTAGTAATTTCAAAGTCAATAGTTTGACACCATTAAGCCATCACAAAATGCCTCAGTTTTGCTCACACTTACAATGTGGTTTTTGGGGATCTTTAATAACTCCAAGGCTTCATCAGACATGTTTTGTGAAAAATCTCAAAAACGGACTCGAAAGTGTTAATACACCAACTAACACAACAAAAAGTTATCAAAACAAATTCCTTATTTCAGTCTCAAGTTTTTCAAATTGTATTCGTAGCTACATATCAATCAAAATTTTCTTAGGATCACATGGAAAGCTAAAATTAGATCACAATAAAAGTATATCTTCGTGGTGTATATAGTAGTATAACATATATAAGAAGAAAGTAAGGAGAAATTACTATTGGTTTATTGTCCAGGAAAATTTTTAGGTCATCAACCATCTGCGGATCCTTACACTACTAGAAAACTGGGGGGTTAGCCACGCACATTTGCGTGGCTGTTGTGTGGCAAAAGCCGAATAGTGACGCAATAGCCACGAAAACTGACCTGTGGAAGAACCCTTTGTGTCTAAATTGTAGTGACGCTTTAGCCACGCAAATTTGCCACGCAACTACCACGCACTGTTTACCACGCATTAGCCACGCCATTTTAACACACAATAGCCACGCGAATTATCCACGCCATAGCCACGAACAATTAGCCACGCAATAATCCGGAAAATTTTAAATCGCAATATCCACACAAATTTAGCCACGCAATTTCCACACACCGTTAGCCACGCAATTTCCACAAAAAATTAGCCACGCAATTAACACACTAATTTAGCCACGCAATTGCCACACACAGTTAGCCACGCAATTACAACAAACTTTTAGCCACGCAATTTCCACACATAATTAGCCACGCAATTTCCACAAAAAATTAGCCACGCAATTTCCACACAAAGTTTAGCCACGCAATTTCCACACAAAATTAGCCACGGAATTGCCACACAAAATTAGCCACGCAATTACAACGCATTACGTTTTTTTTTAAAATACCAGAATATTATTTTTAATTCCAATTTTTTTTGTCATTAACCACATTTGACAAAACACACATACACACACACACACATATATATATATATATATATATATATATATATATATATATATATATATAAACAATATATATAAACAACGAAACTAATTAAAACACAACTAATCAAATATTACGATAAAGTTTGTTTAACATTCTAAAAAAGTCAAATAAGAAATACCACGAACCACGTCTAATTGTTTCAAAAACATTCTAAAACGTCAACTTGTTTAAAAAACATACAATTAAGAAGGACCCGGACCACGTTGACTCATTTGTCGCATCATTTCTTCCAATTTTTTTTGAAACTCATCTTGCGACTGTTTTAGTCTTTGTTCCATTTGTTGTTGTTGTTGTTGGAAATTATCGACCATTTGAGCTTGACTTTGTTGCAAATTTTCCACTTCTGCACGTAAGCTCATGATCTAAAAAATAATAACATATTATTAGTTTGATCTATAATAACAACATACAATCAATTTTAAACTACAAAAACACACTTTATATTGGCAATCCATAAGAGCAACATAGTTTTGGTCAAACATTTTGTTTTCATCCATAATAGCATTCTACTTTTTGTTTTCATCCATAATAGCATTCTACTTTTTGTTTTCATCCATAATAGCATTCTACTTTTTGTTTTCATCCATAATAACAACAAACCTTTAAATTACATAATAACAACAAACTTTTTCTTTTCATCCATAATAGCATTCTACTTTTTGTTTTCATCCATAATATCAACAAACCTTTAAATTACATAATAAAAACAAACTTTTTGTTTTCATCCATAATAGCATTCTACTTTTTGTTTTCAACCATAATAGCATTCTACTTTTTGTTTTCATCCATAATAGCATTCTACTTTTTGTTTTCATCCATAATAGCATTCTACTTTTTGTTTTCATCCATAATAGCATTCTACTTTTTGTTTTCATCCATAATAGCATTCTACTTTTTGTTTTCATCCATAATAACAACAAACTTTTTGTTTTCATCCATAATAGCATTCTACTTCACTTTATTATCTACAATAACAAGAAACTTTATTTTTCGTCTTATATTAAACATAATGCATATAATGAATAAGTTTACCTCTTGTTGCGACTGCGCATCAGAGGTCGATCCAGACGCGGAAGAAAATGAACCGGTCACCGTGTAGTAGGGATCGGATTGTCCTATCCCAAATGTTTGGTCACCTCTCCGGCGACCGGTCTTCTTATATATGCATTGTTTCCACACCTCGGGATCATCATGCATCTCGCTTGGGTTATCCTTATACTTCTCAGCGAGACACTCGACATAAAAATCCTACAATTACGGAATTACCAAAACAACATTATCGATGTGCAAAAAATCAAGGCATACAATCAATAAAAGTGATGGATATAACTTACATATGCTTCCTGAAACGACTTCGAGGTGAACTCTAAATTGTCACGCTCCCCTTTATTTATATACCTGTCCTTTGTTTCGGCGGTTGCATGGGTCTGTACATATACATCTAACCAAGAGGGCTTACGACCCAGCTTCACTTCCTACATAAACAACAAAGTATAATTGTAGTTAGTGTTCAAAGAAAATATATTACTAAACAATAAAGCATGATCACTTACCAATCTGTCACGGTGTTCGGCGGTTCCGATGCTGCCACCGGTATGTGATGATATAACCCCCGACTCATCAGTAGAACTGCGGTTTTTCTTTCCGGTGGCAGACTTCTTCTTCCATTTTTCTGTGTCCCAATGCTGCAAAAAGAAATAAAAGATGTATAATAAAATAAAATGGAATAATATTAAATAATAATAATATATAAATTCGCTTACGGCACACATTTGGTGCCACACAGGTTCTGCTATATCCCGAGGACGAAACTCCCGTAAGATACCAAACGAATCGTTTATCTCTCCAACAGCTCGACCGCTGTCACGTGCCATTTGTAATGATTTTTTTCTACATTTGCGTAGCCTACATCTATAGCGATTCTTGATGACATTTTTAAAACCAACAAATATCGCTTCTTCCTCACGAGGATCCCACTGGTATAAAGTCTGTAAAGATGACAACTAAAGTTAGAATTGCAAAGTAAAAATGAATGAGCATACTACAAATTAAAATTTAATATATTACCCGAAGAAGCTCAAATACTTTACGGAGAACGACCTCGGGGACTTCCTTAACTGTCATCCAACAGTCTTCTACGCACTATAAAAATAAATCGGTCATCTTCGTGTGGACGTCATGGCTCGCAAACCTACAATATTGAATTTGCTATATAAGTATTATCATAAAACCAATTATAATAAATTCACAAAATAAAGATACTAACGTTTGGCCATTTCGGCTAATAACAGGTAGTGATGATGGATGAGAATCTGCGACATTGGATCCATCAACGCCAGACATACCCCGGGCAGCCGAACAGGGTGGCGTAGGAATCATCATGTCATGGTCCTCCCCTCCCTCCGCATTCTCATCCGACTGATAATCCCTCATTCTTTGTCGGGGGTGTGTCATCCCAAACTCCCGTTGTCCCTGCCGTATCACCCCATGCATATCTGCCAAAGGGTCTGCTAAGCCTGTCCTTTGATTAATGGCTCCCTCACTATTAGAGCCCGCAAATCCGGACTCTATATTCCTATGCAATCGTCTAACTGAGGTATGATGGCGTGCGGCAACATGATCGGGTGATGTTGAGGGATGAAACTGTGGAGCTGCAGTACCCCTATTATCAGGTGGGGGCATACTCCTTTGTTGGGAAGACGCTGCAGTACCCCTATTATCAGGTGGGGGCATACTCCTTTGTTGGGAAGACTCAGAAGGCGTCCTCCTCTGATGGTGACTACCCTTACTCGAATTGGGGACCATACTCGCCTTTCCTTTTGAACGCTGGCTACCGCCGGACATGCTGCATTTAATACAACAAGAATGGTCAAATATATAATCTAAACATACCACATCAAAAATCACAGACAATTTAATAATCTAAAAAATGTTTAAAACACCGACATATCAAAACTAAAATTCGTCCCTATCATCTTTGTCTCCAAATTCTTCTTCAGAATAAAACAGTTCATTTTCATCATCCTCCATATCATCTTCGTCTTCAAATTCTTCTTCTTCATGTTCCTCCTCAACTGAATCCTCACTCTCTTCATCAGATACTTGCTCGTAGGCATCTGCATCTGAGGCTGGGAACATTTGGTCACTACGGGTTACTGTACATGGTGACTCAAACCGCTCATCAATCTGTAATATTGCATTTGCTTCCATCTGGGCTTCGGTGACTTCAAATACCCCTCTTGGTTTGGTCTTGACAACCGCCCACTTATTATTCGTCTCTGTTGTATTTGCAGGGTACGGTGTGTAAAAAACTTGTTCCGCCTGTGATGCCAAGCAAAAAGGGTCATTTGTTTTGAGTCGGGAGTTGTGTTTGACATCAACCAACCCATTTGGGTTGACTACCACACCATTGCCGTTGTCAAACCAAGTACATCTGAACAATACAACAGTCGAGTGACCGATCCCATAATATTTAATCTCTAGGATCTCGTCCAATAAGCCGTAGTAGTCTGACTCTTCGGCATTATACGCCTCTCCCCTCACGCATACTCCAAAGTTATTTGTCGCGCGTCCCTCACCATGTTTCTGCGTGTGGAACCTATAGCACCATATTTTTAACAATTTATATACATAACACCATATTTTTAACAATTTATATACATTTGTAACAATTTATAACAATTTCAACCATTTTTAACAATTTATAGCATTTTCAATAAATTTTAAAAATTCATACCAATATCAAACAATTTGTACCTAATTACAACAACTTATACCAATTTCAACAATTTATAAGAATTTATATCGATTTCTTTCCGTATTTTATACCAATTTCAATAAACTCAAACAAGTTAAACCTAATTGTAACTAACTTCTAACACTCCATACCAAATCAACATCTTATACCTAAATAACAATCAATTCAACAAATTCAACAAATTATAACAAATTATACCTAATTACATCAATTTATATCAAATACTATAAATTTCAAACAATCAATTTTTTAAAAAATATAATGAATACATCAAGCAAATCAACATCTTATACCTAAATAACAATCAATTTGAACAAATTCAACAAGATTTTGAAAGTTAGGGTTTTACCTTTTGGATGAAAATGGAAGAATGTGGAGCTCTCTTGAGGAAAAGGAGATGGGGGAAGTGAACAAGAAGCAACCGGCGGTGGTTACCTCCGAATTACACCGCCGATCGGCGGTGGGAGTCGGGCGGAGAAAAACTTGGCTCGAGCAAAACAGTGTGGCTGGAGTCGGGCGGAGAAAAAAATGGCTCGAGCAAAACAGGAGCAAAGGAACAAGAAGCAACCGGCGGTGGTTACCTTCGGCCGGCGATGAAGCTTCGGTGGAGGAGAATCGTCCGTCGGAGGGCAGCGACGACAGGAGAGACCGAGAGAGCCAGCGTTCGTTTTTTTTTTGTTTGGAATGATTTGGTCGATCGCGGGATGGAGTAAAGACTTGGAGCTGGTCATGGTACCCGGTGGCTAAAGTGTGGCTGTTTAGCCAAGCAATTTCCACGGACCGGGGTATTTTCTTTAATGCACAATGTACAATAACTTACTGCGTATGCGGAATAGTCATTAAAGCGAAAACGGTGGCTAATGCGTTGTTGTTTAGCCACGCAATAACAACGGCCAGCGATATTTTATTTATTGCAAACTTTACAACACCTTAATGCGTGAGCGGGAAAATCATTTAATTGCATTTGGTGGCTAAAGCGTGGCTAACGGCTAATATATATATATATATATATATATATATATATATATATATATATATATATATATATATATATATATATATATATATATATATATATATATATAAATAAAAGAAATGGAAAACAATTATTATAATATCTCATTATTATTATTATTATTATTATTTTAACACCTTGAAAAGAAATGGAAAACAATTTTATACACCTTGAAAAAATAACGTTTGAAATGAACAACGGGTTTGGAAGGTGTACACGCTTGTGTAAGTCGAATTTACGTATAAACGGAGAAATATAAAGATAATAAAGTATAATAAGGATGTACAAAAAATGAACCAAAAAAAAATAATTTTTGGCCTTCAAAAAACAATAAATACAAATACAGTCGTGGTTATTGCGTGTCTAATTAACCACGCAGTAGCCACGCACTGTCTGGTTGTGTGGTAAATGTGTGGCTAATTAGCCACGCAATATCCACGACTGCATTTGTATTTTTCGTTTTTTGAAGGGTGAACATTATTTTTTTGTGTTCATTTTTTACACATCCTTATTATACTTTATTATCTTTATATTTCTCGGTTTATACGTGAATTCGAGTTACACACAAGCGTGTACACCTTCCAAACTCGTTACTCATTTCAAGTTTTTTCCTTTCAATGTGTATAAACGTATGTAGTTTTAATACACCAATACATTGATGGACACACACACTCATACTTATATAAACTCGTTCTCATATACACTCATACTTACACTCATACTCATGATTGTATGTGTATCAATGTGTTGGTGTGTTAAAATCACAGGTGAAAAGATAACGTTTGAAATGAACAATGTGTTTGGAAGGTGTACACGCTTGTGTGTAACTCGAATTCACGTATAAACCGAGAAATATAAAGATAATAAAGTATAATAAGGATGTGTAAAAAATGAACCCAAAAAAATAATGTTTACCCTTCAAAAAACGAAAAATACAAATGCAGTTGTGGATATTGCGTGGCTAATTAACCACACATTTACCACACAACCAGAGAGTGCGTGGTTACTGCGTGGTAAATTAGCCACGCAATAGCCACGACTGTATTTGTATTTTTTGTTTTTTGAAGGCCAAAAATTATTTTTTTGGGTTCATTTTTTGTACATCATTATTATACTTTATTATCTTTAAATTTCTCCGTTTATACGTAAATTCGACTTACACACAAGCGTGTACACCTTCCAAACCCGTTGTTCATTTCAAACGTTATGTTTTCAAGGTGTATAAGCACTTGTGATTTGAATACACCAACACATTGATGTGCATACATACATACTCATAGACACACACACACACACACACACACACACACGTAATATTCATAAAATTAACAATAATAATAAAAATATGAGACTAATAATAATAATAATAATAATAATAATAACAATAATACCAATAATTAATTATACGAAAGAGATGTATTGAACGAAAACGAAAAAATAATACGAAAATGAAAACGAAATAAATAATAATATTAATAATATTAACAATAATAATAATAATAATAATAATGAGACTAATAATAATAATAATAATAATAATAATAATAATAACATCAATAATTAATTTTTCGAAAGGGTTATATTGAAAGAAAGGGAAATACTGAACGGATGAGGCTTATAGCCGAAGTGGTAGTTGATGTTCCCCCCCACAGAGGAGACCAGGGTTCGAATCCCGGCTCCCATTTTTTCGATTTTAAACGTTGCGTGGTAGATGCGTGGCTGTTTAGCCACGCAATTACCACGGCATGGTGTGTATTTTCTTTAATGCACAATGTACAATACCTTAATGCGTATGCGGAAAAGTCATTAAATCGAAAACGGTGGCTAATGCGTTGTTGTTTAGCCACGCAATAACAACGGCCAGGGATATTTTATTTATTGCAAACTTTACAACACCTTAATGCGTGAGCGGGAAAATCAATTAATTGCATTTGGTGGCTAAAGCGTGGCTAACGGCTAATATATATATATATATATATATATATATATATATATATATATATATATATATATATATATATATATATATATATATATATATATATATATATATATATATATATATGTATATATATATATATATATATATATATATATATATATATATATACATATATATGTATATATATATATATATACATATATATATATATATATATATATATATATATATATATATATATATATATATATATATATATATATATATATGTATCAATGTGTTGGTGTGTTAAAATCACAAGTGAAAAGATAACGTTTGAAATGAACAATGAGTTTGGAAGGTGTACACGCTTGTGTGTAACTCGAATTCACGTATAAACCGAGAAATATAAAGATAATAAAGTATAATAAGGATGTGTAAAAAATGAACCCAAAAAAAATGTATTGAACGAAAACGAAAAAATAATAATAATAATAATAATAATGAGACTAATAATAATAATAATAATAATAATAGCAACAATATTTAACCACGCCATAGCCACCAACGTATTTAGCCACGCCATAGCCACCAATGTATTTAGACACGCAAACTTTGCGTGGCTATTTAGCCACGCAATAAACACAGTTTTCCATTTATCTATTTTAGCCACTCTTTTACCACGCATTCAGTGACTGCGTGGTTATCGCGTGGCTAAGTTTGCCACGCTATAGACACAGTTTTACATATATCTATTTTAGCCACTCTTTTACCACGCATTCAATGGCTGTGTGGCTATCGCGTGGCTAAGTTTGCCACGCAACTAAAACGAATTTATGATGCGTTGTGGTTCCGTGACAAGTGCGTGTCTAAAATTGGGGTGTAACTGATTCGTGGTAATTGCGTGGCTATTTAGCCACACAAAATTTGCGTGCCTATTTTTCGTGGCTAACCCCCTCTTTTCTAGTAGTGTTAGTTTTCAATCTTCAAATCTAATTTTCCTAATCTATTTGCTGCCAACAACCTGTCAAATGGGCCCCCACGGAATCCACCATCTCCAAGATGATCCTTTTACCACGAGAAGCACTTGATGGCTTCCAAAATACTACTGAACTTCATCTTACCTTCATTCTTAACAGTAATCAAGCAAAGAGTTGCTGGAGTTTTTTATGAGCAATCTGTCGTAACATAAAAAGAAACTTGTTAACTCAACGAAAGGGTGTTTAAGGAAATATAGTTATAGTTCCCAATCTGAGATTTTCCCTTCACAATGCAGTAAGATATTTTCATCTTTATGCAGAAAGCATGAAGTCAAACAAACAACTCAATATGGTTGCACTGTGAGCAAGAATCACCAAATTGATAGCAAAAAAATTAATCCAATTTCTAAAACATATATCAAACAGAGAGGAAGAATAATTAAAGTAGTTAATTACCTTAAAGTTGACATTGTGAGATTCAGTTCGAGACCCTGCATCAACCTTTTAGCAATATCCTTACCTCTAGTCCTAGACGCCTTAATTATCCACCACCATTGGTGGTTTCAGAGCTTTTTGCGAGATCAATTTCTCTGATGCACCTACACTATCAATTTACTTTATGGTCGTCTCTGAGATGGGTATACAGAAAATGCATGTCTCCGGTAATTGGAGACTCAAATCCAGCATACATACAGGCTATGCAGTTAATCGCGCGATATAGCGGCGCTATAGCGTTGCTATAGCGGATAGCGGACCTCAAGCGCGAAAAAATGCCATTTCGCGTTTTGTAATAGCGCTCCCGCTATTATCGGCGCTATTTGACGCTATTTACCACAATTTTGCCAACCGCTATAGCGAATTTAGCACGCGATTAAAAATTTTAATATATAAACTAGGTTTCACCAAAAAGGCACAACCAATATAAAAAAATTTTAATTTTTTTGACTAAGCCAGGTTTGACCAGGAATATACCCGATTACCAATCAGCTTAATGAGTTAAACCCTTCACCCAAGCTGGCTATTTATAATACAAAGGGTACTAAAGACTTCTATGTTTGAGGCGATGTGGGATGGCAAAGGACACACAGTCTTCTTTTATTTCTTCTTCTCGTTCTTCGTATTCTTTATATCAATTTAACGATTTTCGACTTCTTTCTTAATGATTTCCGACTTCAATTTCGACTTCTTTCTTAATGATTTCCGACTTCAATTTAATGATTTCGACTTCGATTTTCGACTTCTTTCTTAATGATTTCCGATTGCAGAAAACCACTTGGTTTTTAATATATTGATTTCCGACTTCAATTTCGACTTCAAGTGTTATTCCGATTGCAGGTTCGAGGTTCAAATTGCAGGTTCGACTTCAATATTGCAGGTTTGAGCTTCGATTGCAGATTCGAGGTTAGAAGTTTTCGATTAAACTGGTTTGATTTTCCAATTGCAGAATACCATTTGGTTCTCGTTTAATATATCGATTTCCGATCGGGATTCAGTTATCGAGATTCAAGAACGGGATTCAACTATCGGGAATTGGTTGATTCAACTAACGAGATTCAAGTGTTTAGTTCCTGATTTAAAAGAGATGACGGTGTTTCTTTCAATTATAAACATTGGTTGGTTAGCGAGCAAGTGTTTAGTTCCTGATTAAAAGAGATCACGATGATTAGTTCCTGATTAAAAACTTGAATACAAACCTCAATTTCATTACTTGGCTGATTGAAGTTTGTACCTATCGATTTCAATACTTATGGATTACTTGGCTAATTGCTTATTGATTGAAGTTTGTATTCAAGTTTTTATTCATATTTGTATTCAACTTTGTACATAATCAGTAGATCTAACTATGTAATCGGTTCTTGTGAATCAGTAAATTTGATTGTGTGTGGTGAAATAATGTCAATTTGTAGTGAATCAGTAAATCTAATGCTATAAGGCTTACTACTATGCATTGGATAATATGAGAAGTCAAGTATGTATTGGTGCACACCAAGTGTTTGTTAAATTGCTCAAGCGAATTTCAAAGCATTAGGATTATGTAATTGGTTCTAATTTCACTTTGGCTTATTAAAATGTATTCCTAGCATGTGAATTAGCAATAATCAATAAGTAATTAAATATATATATATATATATATATATATATATATATATATATATATATATATATATATATATATATATATATATATATATATATATATATATATATATATATATATATATATATATATATATATATTAATGCTCTAAATCTCTAATATATAAATTCTATATAACTTTTAAAAAAACGCTATACCACCGCTATACCACCGCGATAACCGCGATTTCAAATAGCGGTCATCGACCGCTATTCGATTTTCGACCGCGATAACTGCATAGCATACAGGCAATTACCGAAATATGTTCTACAAATGACAACTTTAGAACTGATTTGAAGGAAAACCCAAAATTAGGGATTTTATTTTGACAATTACCGAAAGAAAAAAGAGGCATTGATTCGTGAGAGAGAATAGAATAGAAGCAAAAAGATGAATGTAGAAAAAGGAGAAGATGATATATAGACTAACGTTAGTGTATGAGAAAACTTAAGTTCAGTAACCAGCAAAATGAAGCAGGAAGTGGCAAGGTTGTACGCTCGATGAGTGGCGAGATTGGCGCTTCAAAAAAAGATGATGTTGTAATGAGCTTGGGAGAAGGTTCTCTTCAAGCCATCAAGGTGGAACCATCATGCCAGGCAAGAGGTGGCAGATGATCACAAAAAAAAAACCTAAACCTTTAAAGCATGGTAGTTGAATGGGGAATGGTAGTATATCGATCAAGAAATCGGCAAGGGGAAGGAAAGCCCTCTTTGGTATGTGTGAACCGTATCTTAATTGAATCTATTGGAGCAACCAACAATGGGGAGAATGGAGAACTGATGAAGACGTTGAGACGTCCATCGTTTAACTCGCAGCAGGTGGAGAACTCGAAGCAGGTTCTTTTTATTCCGACTTCTCGCCCATGATACGATTGCAATGCCTCAAAAGTACCAGTTCTACATTCTCTCCATCTTTCTCCAATTAAAGAATTCACTGTAATTCTTAGAAAATTTCTTAAAAACTCCTGAAATTCTTCCAAAAATATTTAATTATGCCAGATGTTTTTTTTATAATAAAGGCTTACTTATATAATAATGATATATATATATATATATATATATATATATATATATATATATATATATATATATATATATATATATATATATATATATATATATATATATATATATATATATATATATATATATATATATATCCTATCCTAATAAATAAGTAAATCAAAGCCACATGTCATTTCCTCATTGAATTTGTCACATGTCATTTTCTCATAATTTTAAATTTTTTAAAAAACTAATTGGTTTGAAACATTTCTAACTCCTTAATGATCGGTTTAATTATCATTCAATTTCAAAATTAATTGTTATAATTTAATTTCAAAATTAATTTTTTTTAATATCATATTTTTTTTTTAATGTGTAGAATGATTTGGGAGACAATAGAGAGACAATTGACGTCATAATATTTTGAAGAACGATTCCAATCATAATCGTGAATCTGATTTTAGTACCAATGACATTCTCATAATGAATTATATTTATCAAAATACAAAGTCGTAATAGTAAAAATCAAAAGCAAGATGTCACGATACACAAACAAATTTCTTATGTAAAATTATTAATGTTTAGATATTCTTAATTAATATTTTTTGTATCATCCCGTGTAATACACGGGTCTCACAAGTAGTATATATATATATATATATATATATATATATATATATATATATATATATATATATATATATATATATATATATATATATATATATATATATATATATATATATATATATATATATATATATATATATATATCAGTGTTGCAGAAATCGGCCTTGGCGGCCGATTAATCGGCGATTAATCGCTTGGCGGTCTTCAACCGATTACGATTAGGCCTAATCGGTCAGCTTGGCGGTTTGCTGCAAAAATCGGCTTTGGCGGCCGATTAATCGGTCTTGGCGGTCATTTTCTAATTTTTTTGAACTTTTTAATTTATTTTTTATTTTTTTATTTTTAAATGATTGCACAAACACTCTCTAATAACTCAAGAATACTGAAAAAAAATCAATATTAAAGAATAAAAACAAACAAATAAATAATATTTGATGTGCATCTCGAAATAAAAATGAATGAAACTTTGCTATTTTTTATATTTATATATTTCTAAATAAATTCCTTTATAATTTAGGGTCTCGGATTAATCCCCGACTAATCCCCGATTAGTCCGATTAATCCCTTAACCCCACCCGACCGCCAAGCTACCGTCAAACGATTTTTACAACCTTGATATATATATATATATATATATATATATATATATATATATATATATATATATATATATATATATATATATATATATATATATATATATATATATATATATATATATATATATATATATATATATATATATATATATATATATATATATATATATATATATATATATATATATATAACAGAAATGTATACAAGGCCATGGGCCGATTACAAGGCCGGGCCGTTCACAAGCTGTCTTGGAAGACGTAAAAAAGAGATATAGATATCCCCATCGCGAATATATTAACATACATCGCGAATATATTAACATACTACACTGAGATGAAGATGGAATATGAAGAACTCTAACAAAGCGAACAACATTGTCCTGGACAAAGTGAATGTCGATCATAATATGCTTTGTACGTTAGTGCTAGATGGGATCAGACGACATGTATACCATTACTGACGTTATCACAGTTCATTAGGGTGGCTTTGTTCAGCGAACAAAGAAGTTCACGAAGGAGATTGTAGAGCCAATTAGTTTCAGCCACTGCGTTTGCGAATCCTCTGTATTCGACTTTCGTGCTCGAACGAGATATGACCCATTGGCATTTGAAGGACCAAGACACATATCCAGACGTGGAGTGTCTGAATGTTTTTCGGCCACTGTGTTTGTGACTCCTCTATATTCGACTTTCTTGCTCGAACGAGATATGACCATTGGCATTTGAAGGACCAAGACACAATATCTAGACGTGGAGTGTCTGAATGTTGGACATCCCCAGTCGAAGTATGAGTAGGCAAAGAGGTCAGAGGAGGGGAGACGTGCAGCTGTAAATCGTCAGAGATAGTACCATGAATGTTCGTAAAATGTGCTTTTACGCGTGAAATGCGGCTCTCTCGGATCATTCATGCAAAAACATATCTCCTGCACTACAAAATCAATTTGAGACAGGTGAGTGTAAGGTACTTAATAGTTAATACCCCAAGGAGACTGCAATATAGAGTGGGGTCGACAACGGAGGTGACGATGGAGTCCAATTTGTAAACTAGCTTTGCAGGAGTGCGAGCGGAGTTGTAGTTAAGCATGTTGGTGTGCTCTGGAAGCTCAACTACATACTTCTGTTGAGATAGAAACAGGCCTGTAGATGATGAAATTGCTGTTAGAGGATGGTGGATGAGGCTTTCAAGATGCTTCCATTGACATACATGAGTATATAAGCAATAACGTGCTAGGAGTGATGTATGGATAAATACGAATATGTGCGGTTGTGTTGAAAGCTGATCTGTAGAGTAATATTGGGCGAATTGATGGTACCATGCTCTGGGCCTGCTTAAGGTCATAAAGAGTGTCGAAAGTGACAAACATAATCCGGGAATGTTGGGTCACAAAATCCTAGGGGAAAATACATATAAACCGTCTCCTGTATATGGTCATGAAGAAAAGTGTTTTGACATCTAGTCGATGAATAGGCTAATGGTGAGATACAACAAGGTTGAGAATAGTGTGAACAGTTACATGTTTAACCACCATGTTGAAAGTCTCATCATAACTTATCCCAGGTTGTTGGTTACATTTGTTAACCAATAGGCGAGTCTTGTATCGAGCAAGAGAAACATTTGACTGAAACTTATGGTGACATAACTATATAGATCGGACCATATTGACCCCTTCAGACCATAGTGATGTGTGAGCTATCCCATGAAAACACAAGGAATGGTTCAAGAGGCAAGTTGTTGGGGTGGTGATATGTGGGTAGGAAAGGCACCTGAACACTTATGGCTGTGAGTATAAATGATGCTTTTGGTATAAAGAGTGTTGAAAGTGACAAACATGATCCGCGAATGTTGGGTCACAAAACCCTAGGGGCAGATACATATAGACGGTCTCCTGTATATGGTCATGAAGAAAAGCGTTTTGACATCTAGTCGGTGAATAGGCTAATGGCGAGATACAACAAGGTTGAGAATAGTGTGAACAGTTACAGGTTTAACCACCAGGCTGAAAGTCTCATCATAACCTATCCCAGGTTGTTGGTTACATCTGTTAACCAATAGGCGAGCCTTGTATCGAGCAAGAGAAACATTTGTCTGAAACTTATGGTGACATAACTATATAGATCAGACCACATTGACCCCTTCAGACCATAGTGATGTGTGAGCTATCCCATGAAAACACATGGAATGGTGCAAGGGGCAAGTTGTTGGGGTGGTGATATGTGGGTAGGAAAGGAACCTGAACACTTATGGCTGTGAGTATAAATGATGCTTTTGTTATAGTCGATAATGAGGGGTTTCATTATTTATGGAGGTCGAAGGTGAGATATTGAGTAAGTAGGTGGCCATGTGTGGGGCCTGCACCCAACACCCAATAGGTGGGTGGAAGATAAGAGTGGAAAAGAAGGCGTTTTGTTATTTATAGAGGTGGAAGGTGTGATATTCAGTAAGTTGGTGGTCATGTGTAGGCCTCCCACCCAGTAGGTTTATGGAAAATGAGAGTGGAAAAGAAGAGTGCAGACGATGTTATTTATTATCTGTAACATACGTTCGGATTTCCATTTTGGTGGGAAGTGTGTGGGCATGAGAATCATAACTGAATCATGTTCGTGGCAAAGATATCATGAAAAGGTTTGTTGTCATATTTCCTCATTGTCACATTGAAGAGTTTTGATGGTGGTTTGAAATTGAGTTTTGACATAATGAAAAAATCGATAGATTTATTAAAGATATCTGATTTTGTTTTAGTTGATAGGAAATAGGCATAACAAATAAACTTATACTCTTAAGTTCACATCCAACCTAAGGATCTATGTTTTCTCTAATTGAATCTATAACTAAGAACCCTATGGCAAAATCGATTTCTAAAAGATGAATAAGAATTACTAACCTTTAGTTTCTTTCGTTGGAAGCAAGCACCACAAGCGTCATGCCTCAATTGGTTCACACCCAAAACTAGCTAGCAAGAAAACAACAGAGAGAGGGAAGGAGAATGTTGAAAGTGGTGCAGGATTTGGGGTTCTAGGGCTCCTTATTTATAGGCTCAAGGTGTAAGCAGATAAGCCTTACAAATAAGCTTAATTTGAATTTAAACCAGATAAACCTTTTATCATAAATTCAAATCCTTATCAGCTGCCATAAATAAACCTTTTTAATTATCCTTATTTTCGAAAATTATGAGGATAAATATATCCTTAATTTTCGTCCATAATTAATTCCCCAATTATCCGTTGCTCAACTATTGAACAATTACAATTCAGCCCCTGCACTTTTAATTAATCCAATTAATTCCAATTAATTTCTGATTAATTATTACTATTTCTAATTAATATATTATCCTCATAATATATTAATAAAATATTTATCTTGATTTATCCTCACTGAAAACCGTCAAAAACATTCTCAAGTATTTGCGGAGGACGAAGGACATGCTCCTAGTCCTTGGTGGCAGTGATACGTTGAGAGTAAGTGGTATAGTGACGCCAGTTTCCAGACAAATAGAGACAACTTTCGGTCTCAGTCGGTCTTGGTGTCTCTTCTAAACGGTGGAGCGGTTACTTGGAAGAGTTCCAAACAGGAAACGGTGGCTGATTCAACTTGTGAATCAGAGTACATAGCTGCAAGTGAAGCGTCAAAGGAAGCAGCTTGGCTGAGGAATTTCATCGGTGCCCTCGGAGTAGTCCCGACCATTCAGGAGCCAATGGAACTTTTCTGTGATAATGAAGGATCAGTTGTTTTGACTAAAGAACCAAGAGATCATGGAAAGTCCAGACATATTGACAGAAAGTACCACTATATCAGACATAGAGTAGAAGTAGGTTACCTCATCGTGAAGAGGGTATCATCTGAAGAGAACCCTGCAGGTCACGTGACAAAGGCTCTTAGTAGGGTCAAGCACAATCAGCATGCTAGGAGCATTGGTCTAAGAGATGATACTAGTTTTAGTAGTTAGATAGATATTTTGAAACTTGTAACAATGTAAATGTAATTGACTCTTGGTGATTAAATAATATATATATATATATATATATATATATATATATATATATATATATATATATATATATATATATATATATATATATATATATATATATATATAATTATTTACTAAATGATCGTGTTGGGAACATTATATCATCCAACAACATAACGCTTTGAAGATATCACAAAATTATAACTTTACTCCCAAAGAACATGTTCACATGTGAAGTTTTTTTCCTGATACCATATCTGGAAAATTTTATTAATGTTTATGATAATGACATTCTCTTTTCCAAAAAGTGATGTTAGCTTATGAAAACAATAATGATGTTTTGATGAATAAAAAAGCATAAATTAGGTTTAATTTATATTTCTTTGAATTGTTAATGCTAGTATGCTAAATGTTGTGGGCTTGATCTCCATAAACTATTGTAGTGTTTGATATGCAGTAATCAAAGGGGAATAAGATTGTGCATGACTGAATAAAAAAAAATCTTGTTTGACTGCTAGAAGGAATGGAATGGAGCATTCCTTACGGAATGCAATTTCTTCTTTTTGACAAAATTTTATTACATCAGGGATGAATGTTTTTTTTTTCATTCCTTCAGATAATGAAATTGTACATAATAGAATTAAATTTCTTTTATTCTTATAATTTTTAAATATTTATCTTTTTTAAAATTTAAAAACGCCATTTAAATTTTTTTAATTTTATAAAATAAATAAATTATTTATCATAATTGTATTTTAAGATTTTACAACATCTAGTAATTTTTATCTTTTAACTTTTTTAAATTATAGATAGTTATTTTCCACTATTTGTACAACATATCATATGTATTTTGAATCAAATAAAATATATTTATATATAATTTATATAAAGATATATCTTTATTTAATAAAAGCATATTTTATAAAATAACATTTTTTTATTTATCAAATTTATTGTATTTAACTTCAATATATTAACAACAAATAATATGTTTGAATAACTCATTATATTTTTTCAAGGTAACAAAAATGACAATGAAATATACCGACTCATTCCATTATTTTGCACATTTAATTACCCTGTATATACCAAAGGGCTTGTACCGGTGTTGCCCTTCCTCATTGAGGTTGAGGGTTCAAGCCTCGTTAGAGGCATAGGTGGAGAAATTAAAGTGTAGTTTAGGAGTAGGTTAGATAGGATTAGATTTGCCGTTCCAAAAAAAAAAAAAAAAAAAAACTCTGTATATTGTATTTCTTAATTATTTCATTCTATCATAACAAACAAACCCTATATTTTTATCTCGATAAAGATCAAAAATAATTTTATAATATTTGTAAGAAATATTCAACTATACAGTGTTGGGTAATTGGGTTGGATACTTGATATTTCATAGCACACGGATTACTTTAAAAGTTTGCACCAAAGAGAAGTTAGAATGCTAAAAATTAAAGGATGATGACAACAGTTCTTTCACTTATTAGGTTCTCAAAAAATTCTGAAACAAAACATCGATGTAAAGGATGGTGACATTGAGTTATGTATTATGGAACTCAGGTTCCACTTCTGCGAGGATTAAAAGGACGGTGAGATACTCAGATTGAGCTTATGCATTGTGGAACTCAGGATAAAATTGCAAATATTATTACAGAAAAGTGAAGCAGTATCAGTTTGGGGCAAGATTTGAGAGGAATAAGGGACTTCCGTTACGGTTGTTCACCTAAGCTCCGGTTATACAGGGGCAATAACACAGATAGCTCTCCTAGTTTTAAGGAGAACAATCAGGGATTCTGCTGTAGTCGTTTTGCATGAAATGCCATTTCAAAAATATTATAAACTATGAGTTGATTAACCAAAAATACGGAGTGTTTTGCGTATTTTGTTTACATTATCACATACCGATCCTTTTTTTGAACTCTATCATCAAATAGGGATCATCTTTCACGTCTCATCGGGACCGTCACCGGCGAGGCGGCGCCGATAACCTTTTGCAAGTTGACTCTTCCTGGTAGCTGATTACACGAAAATTGGTTCAATCTCTTATTATACTCAATCGTTTTCTTTTGAATTGTTGGATTTTGATTTTCAAATAAGGAGAAAGAACGACCACGTCTACATGGGCGCTGGGTACCAAAACCCTAACTCCTGCCATTTTATTGCTGACAGTCTTTTGACATGGTCATGCAGGAACTTTAATCTAATTATTTAAATCATACAAGTACTAATTTAAATTGTTGGTTAGTGTCAATTGTCAAATCTAGTACTATTCCATTGCAAAAGTGATAAAAAAATTTTGTTGTAAATACAACACCAATACTATTCTTTCTGAAGTTCGAAATTTTTCAAAAATACTAATGTATGTTGCATAGATACATAGATATATTTATTGAAATAGACAACTAATATTGCTAGTTTGAACTCAAATTTTGGTGACTGATAGATTTGATCACTGTTTGCCCCCCTTAATATCCCTATGTAAATGATTTGTCATGAAGAGTGATTCTTGAGGAGGACCATACCTTATGTGTTAAGATTTCATTTCTTACTAAATTGTATTTCCAGATAGGTAGGAACACTTTTCTTCTATAAATATATTATTAAATCATTTTTGACTGTTACACATACAGTTCAATTTTATGACTAAAAATCAATCATCAAGTAGGGAGAGATGGATACGAGTAATTGGAGGCCTATGGTATGTGGTGATTGGAGGTCTCAGCTGCAAGCATCTTCACGGAAAAGGATGGTGAATTCAGTGTGTGTATTTACATATTTTTCTTAAATTTTTATATCTTTTATGTGCTCTAAGAATTTGCAGTTTGTGCTTAATTTGGCTTTAGGAATTACGACCAAACAAAATGCACTAATGTTCATTCTTACTCTGTACTCCATTTTTTCATATATTGCAGAAATTGATTAATGGACTAAAAAAAGATATTATATTTTCATGTTTACTTTTTACAATCCATGAGCAATCAATTGAATCATCTTGTATTGATCTAGGGATCCTAGAAGAGAGAAATTGTATTCTCTGTATTGATTTGCAAAAAAAAAAAAAAAAAGGTTCACAAGAAAAGGGAAAAATAACAACTATATATATGCCTAAGCTAAGTTACATAAGAGACCCCTACGATTACAATAATAACAGAAATATACATATATAGAAATAAACTATACATCTTCTGATTTATCCATGTTGATATAACATAGAACGAATATCTTGAAGAGGTTCACGGCATTTGGACAAGAGGTGGAATATTTACTTGAGAAAACATCTGTGGGATATGAAGAGTTTATTTATTCTACTGCAACAAGTCAGGTTTGCTATGTGACGTGTGTTCTATTATTATGTACGGATGGTCTTATTAAATAAAAGAACGAAATGTTATAATGTTTGTCTTTGTCATATGCCGTAAATCCTTTTAATTTATTTGGTTTGCAGGTTGATTATTTGCAGCAAATATCAATGAAGATGCAGAAGCTTGAAACATCACACAATCCTCTTCCAGTTGCTAGTAGTGCAAACCGCTCAAATCTAGGTATTTCCAGATATATTTTGTTTCAATCTTTTGGCATTAGTTTTATAAATATGATTTTTGAGGGAGAATTTTTTGCAATAAGGCATCCAGTTGATACTAACAGATGCACCTTGTATTTGATATATGGATAACTTTTCACAATCAACCCTCTCAACAAAACATATGTACATCATGCCTTTTTATATCATTTTAAGTGATTCTTTATGTGGACATGATTCATCCGGTAAAGTTCTACTTAATACAGAAAGTTAGCGAAATGCGGCTTTCGGTATTAAGTTCTAACTTTTTACAAAATTTTCCTCATTATCCTTAACATTTTCCCAAGCATGTGCTCATTATTTTAAATTTCAACATCATTTATCTGTACAACACATGTGAAAATCATAGTTATAGAAATAATGGCATTATAAGAAAGGAAATGCCCAAAGTTGTAGCAACTATCAATGTATAAAGCTTCTTAGGTATATTCTTTGTTTGTTCCTAAATGTGCAGATTCTAATAATCCTAAATCAGGACCTCAACTTCTTCCACATATCATGCTCAATTACATGGGTTCAACCGGAATACAAGGTTCTTCTAGTTTATAATCTAAATTGGAGTGAAAATGAGTGAAGATGACTGCTGTTTTATTGAATCAGAAGCTAGCCTATTATAGGGTTTACAAGGAGATGTTGCAACTAATACTAATGCACTTGAAACTGAAACTACAAATTAGGCAACTATTTAGTAAAATAAATAATGATGTTCCTGTGATTGTAGCACTTAACATTGAATTATTATTGTCTTGACTTATCCTTCAACAGTTGGCGACTCCTCTATCGAATCAGGTGATTGGAGGAATCAGCTGCAAGCAGGTTCACGACAAAGCAACGTCAATGGGATGTGTGTATTTATTCTCATAAATTTTTGTAATTTTATGCTCTTTTAAGAACTAATTATGCTAACCTGTTTAGAATCTTACCTTTATGTCGTGTTTTTCTATTCATGTTGATATCGAGTAGGATGAATATCTTGAAGAGGCATCTTCCGTTCTCTGAACATGAGATGCTACAGGAACTTGAGAAAATAGTTGCGAAGTTTGAAGACACAATTTATATTGCTGCAACAAGCCAGGTTTATTGTGTGTGTGTGTGTGTTTTTTTTAATATTGATAATGTTTTGTGAGTGCGTTCTTTATTTTTGTAGTTTTTGCATGAGTCATTACGTGCAAACGGAAGGACTTATCACATATTACAAAAAAATGTAATATGCGAAATACAAAAACACAAACCATTAACATCATTTTATAGAAAACCCCTCAATTAATTTGTTAACCGTTATAAGCTTGACATTCCTTTTGATTTGGTCCAAATTACTAATGAAATTGGATTCACCAATTACGGATACCAACATGGCATGATTCTTTTGATTTTTCCTGTATTTCACCCAATGTTATAATATTTATCATGTGTTGTAAGGTACCTTGGGACTTGCATCCTGTTACTCATTTGGTTTGCAGTTTCATTATAGGCGGAATATCTCCTTTGCAATGTTGACTATGGAAATAAAATCAAAAAATCTCTTGCCAGATGATATGCAGTCAAAGTCTGGTGCTAATGGTGTACACCTCTCAGATTCAGGTATTTCCAGATAGATTGCCATTCAGTCTGATGCAATTAGTTTTTTAAATGTGAATTATGTAGGGAGAACTTTTTGTAATAAGGCATCCAACAGATGCTAACATTTGTACTTTCTATTTGATATGAAGATAACTTTTGGCAATCAACAAACATATCTACATCATGTCTTTTTGATGAAAAGGGATACTTAAAATACTGGTTTTCTTACACATTTACAATTCATTCTTCTCTCTATATACAATATTCTGTTACTCTAAAAAAGGTAAGATAATATCTAATTTCCTTAATTTCAGGGATAGATATTAATCCCTGATATTTTACTTCTGATTTTCTGCTATTAATGTCCTGAAATTACTCATCCAAGACATCCTACACCTTTTGGTTTCATTGAAGTGATTACTTGATTTTACTATATTAGATCTTTTAGGTGCTGTTTCTTTTATGTTTAATATTGGACTTGACGATGACATGACTTAATACAGTAAATTATATATGTTTTTTTTTTACTTAATACAGATAGGCATGGAAATGTGGCTTTCCTCATCAAGTCCCAACTTTTTATAAATTTTCCCTCATTATTCATTCCTTCCATACCTAACTGTGTCATCATTTGCACAAATTAAACAACATTTATTCAGGAAATACTTTATATAGACGACATTTGCATACAATTGTAAGTCTGATTTATTTTCCTATCCTCACCATATATTTAACAAATATATTCTCCATTTGTCCCCTAATGAATAGGTTCTCAGGTGATGCAGCTTTTTTCACTGATCATGCACAACATCGATTCAACTGGAAAGCAAGGTTACATATGTGCATGTATAGATAGATACTTAGGCACACTACATATATATGTGTATACACATAGATGGATAGATACATATGCATAATAGAAATATAAATATACAAGTTCCTATACATGTATATGTATGGGTATACATTTGAGGAGTTTTTCTTAGTAATTTATCATGTATTCTTTGTTACCAGCCCCTATGAAATTTCATTATAATTACAACGTATATGAAATTAATAACAGTGAAGGCATTATTCTTTATACATGTTAACTGTAGAAATTACTTTACATTGAATTATCTTCTTGATTTACTCTTCAGCAATTGGTGAGTCCTCTATGGAACCTAGTAATTGGAGGGACCAGCTGCAAGCAGATTCACGAAAATGGATTGTGAATAAGATGTGTGTATTTATACTCTTTGTGTTCATTTAAGATTTTAATTATGCTAACCTGGTTAGAATCTTACTTTAACTATGTAAACATCTACACTTTTTTGATTTGTAAACTCGTGGTTTCTTTGATATTATGTAGAATGGATACTTTAAAGAAGCATGTTCCATTATCTGGATCCGAGATGCTAAATGAAATTGAGAAAGTAGCTTTGAGATTTGAAGAAAAGATTTATACTTCGGCAATAAGCCAGGTTTGTTCTGTGCTTGCTGTATATGCTAATTTTCTTATGTCCTGTGGTTTTGTTCTTTATTTTTGTGGCTTTTGCTTTGGCTGAGAGTAATGAAGATTTTGTAGGAGTTGCTATGTACAACTGAAAGGGCTTGTCAAATAGAACAATGAAATGTTATAGGACACAATACAAAAAAGCACAAACCATTACAACCCTTTTATCGCAAAAAAACTTCTCAATTACTTGTTGACCGTTAAAAGTCTTCATTAATCTTTAGCTTTTAATTTTATCCAAATTACATTGAGTAATTGGGTTTACTGGATGCAGAAAAACATGGCATTTTTATTTTTGTTTTTTTGTTATTCTTTTTGTCCACGTCATATTGAAAAGCCATGTCATCATCCACATCATGCGTGGTAACCTGAAACCTACAAAATGGACAAAAGCAAAAGGTAAAAACTAATACATCGCCTTTAAGTCAGAAAGTTATTATATTTGGTTTTTCCGATAAGAGGATCATGATAACTTGTGCTTTTTGTGTTTTTCCCAATGTTATAATGTTTGTCATGTCTTGTAAAGTACTTTGTGACCTAAATTATTTTAAATTTATTTGGTTTGCAGTCTGATTATATGCAGAAGATCTTCTTGAAGATGCCGACTATGGAAATGAAATCACAGGATCCAGGTATTTCCGGATAGATTGTCATTCAATTTTTATAAATATGATTTTATAAAAGCATATATGCACATCATTGCTTTCAATTTCTTTAAACTGATCTTTTGGTTTTGACTTTAATGGGGTCAGACTTAATTCAGTAAGCTATATGTAAATATATGTGGAGCCCCAAGATTGTCTCTCCAAAAGAGCCCTTGTGGAGAGAGGGGAGACTCCAACATATATACAAACTTATAGGACCGTGTCGCACCAATGTGGGATACACTAACACACCCCCTCAGAGACGTAGGCTCGATGAGGTTACAGGGGTGCGGGACACCGGCTCTGATACCATGTAAGTATATGTGGAGCCCCAAGATTGTCTCTCCAAAAGAGCCCTTGTGGAGAGAGGGGAGACTCCAACATATATACAAACTTATAGGACCGTGTCGCACCAATGTGGGATACACTAACACTATATATGAGTCTCATTTTGACTTAATGTTGAAAGAATGACCTAATACAGAAAGTCAGGGTTTTCCTCATTAAGTCCTCGCCATATCTCTATGTTGGCAAGTAATTACAGTTTTTTTAACATAAAAATGTCCATATCTTGGATGCCATACATGGACATTCGTGTGTCCACTTATCATCCCATATATTTGAACCAGAGAAATCTATGAGAAATATTTTATTTTCTATTATTGTGGAACTCTTATCAAATACTTAACAAAACATCCATTATACTCGAGAACGATAGTAGAACCAGTAAAAGCTCAAAGAATGTTTATTGTATTGATATTTTTGCGTGAATGAATTGATATCCGATTACAGAGCATATATAAAGTGTTTACATAACAAAATATCCTAAATACCAGGACTACCAATTGACTAATTAAACTACACATGACTCAGCAAGAGTATCGTTGTTACCCGTCCCCCCCCCCCCCCCCCCCCCCCCCGGGAAGCTCATGGGCGGATCGAACTTGAAGCTTGTTTCGGATGGAAGCAAACCGATCTTTGTGAAGCGGCTTGGTGAAGACATCAGCCACCTGATCAACAGAGGAGATGTAGGAGACTTGAAGTTGTTGAGCTTCAACCTGTTCATGAATGAAGTGAAAATCGAGTGCAATATGTTTGGAACGTGTTCGTATCACCGGGTTCTTGGTCATGAAAATCGCCCCGACATTGTCGCAAAGAATTAAAGGACATCCTTGGATAGGCGCTTGTAATTCGTGAAACAATTGATATATCCAAATCAATTCAGCGGAGGTGTAGGCTAACGAATAGTATTCCGCTTCGGTGCTTGAGCGAGCAACGACACGCTGTTTGCGAGAAGTCCAACTGATGAGATTGGTGTCATGATAAATTGCAAAGCCATACTGAGATCGACTATCATCTTGGTCGGAAACCCATCCCGCATCGGAGTACGCGAGTAAGGAGGTTTTTGTAGTCGGAGAGAAATGAAGACCATGATCAAGTGTGCCATTAAGATATCTTAACATGCGTTTCACATCTTGCCAGTGGTGAATTGTAGGGGAATGCATATACTGACATACGCGATTAACAGCAAAGGCTATGTCGGGTCTTGTAATTATTGCATACTGAAGAGAGCCTACTACTTGCCGGTATAATCGAGGATCAGAAAACGGGTCACCTAAGATAATCGGGAGTGAGCATCAGTCGGCGTTGAAAGTGGGGTGGCATCGTGAATTTTTGTGCACTCAAGGATGTCTTGGATGTATCCTTGTTGATGTAGAGTGAGAGACTTGGATATGCGTCTGATCTGAATACCCAAGAAGTAGTGCAAGTCACCTAAATCTTTGAGGGTAAAAGCACTATTGAGTTTGTGAATAAACTTTTTTATCAGACCCGAGTTGTTACCGACTTACCGGTGATGATCAAATCATCCACATAAACGAGGATATAGATAATAGCAGAGGAAGACCGATGTACAAAACACGAGGTGTCGGAGTGACAGGCACGAAACTCATGTTGAACTAGGAAGGCTTTGAGCTTGTTGAACCAGGCCCTTGGAGCCTGTTTGAGTCCGTAAAGAGCTTTATGAAGTCGGCACACGTGATATGGACGAGTCTTGTCTTCAAAACCAGAGGGTTGTCGCATGTAGATTGTTTCACGGAGATCTCCGTTTAAAAATGCGTTGTTGATGTCCAATTGGCGAAGACTCCAATTGTTGGAGATCGCAATGGACAAGACTAAGTGAATGGTAGTGGGCTTGATGACCGGACTAAAGGTCTCAAAGTAGTTAACTCCTTCTTCTTGATTGAAACCTTGAGCGACCAAGCGGGCTTTGTGACGTGCAATCGAACCATCGAAATGTCGTTTGATCCTGTATATCCATTTACAACCTACAAGAGTAACATTAGAAGGAAACGGGACAAGAGACCATGTATTATTTCTCATTAAGGCATCATATTCACTTTACATAGCATATTGCCAACATTTATGAGGAATGGCCTGATTGAAGGTGCGTGGTTCAATAGTAGAGAGAGGACATCCAACTTACTGATTTTTTTTCTTTCTTCTCGATCCATGGCGACCCATCCTCTCTTACTTGGCCTTGCTGCAAATTCCTCTCCTGTCAATTTTCAAATCCCCCTTGTGAGTATTAAACTTGATCGAGATAATTACCCACTTTGGCGTACTACCATCGTTTCTGCCCTAGAGACCTTCGACCTTGAGAGTTTCATCCTTGCCCCAAATCCGCCATCAGAGTCTATTCTGGTTGACTCTGAAGATGAAGATGCGCCGCCTGCTACCGCTCCAACACCTACTTTATCGTTTGGAAGAAGAAGGACCGTTTTGTTCTTCTGTGGATTAAGTCCACCCTCACCGAGCGTACTCTCGCTATTGTTGCCCCGGCCTCCTCTTCTCAACAGGCTTGGGTCGCTCTAGAAAAGACTTACCAGGCCCAAACAACGGCACGTCGTATACAAATGAAAGTTGAACTTAAGACTCTCTCCAAAGGTTCTTTTCCATGATTGAATATGTTGAAAAGAAGCGATCCATCGCCGATTCCCTTGCTGCTAGCCTTCATCCCGTTTCCTTTGAAGATCTCATGGGTCACATCCTCTCCGGTCTTGATTCCTCTTATGGGCCGTTTCTCACAGCATTCATGATTCGCGGTGACTCCACCTCCATTGATGACCCGGTTGGTCTCCTTCTCCAGGAAGAAGCCTGGATTGAGAATGACATTCTCAGTCAGGCAGCTCTCAATCCACCACCACCCGCTCCAAATAGTTCCACTCCCCTCGCTCTCACTGCCAATCGTCCCAATTCACGATTTTCCTCATCCACTTCAGGCTCATCCTCCACTTCTGGTCCACCTCAAAGTAACAATCGTCGCCGCCGACTACAGTGCCAACTCTATTCCCGTGTTCCCGTACCGGTCACAAGGCTATTGATTGTTGGCAACGGAACAATTAAACTGATTACCCCTCTCGTCGCCCTCGTGATAACTCCCGGATTGGTTCACGACAGGCGAATGTGGTTCAATATCACAGCTCCTCCATTGCTGCAGACCCACCGTGGTATCTCGACAGTGGGGCCACAGACCTCGTCGCCCCCGATTTCCAGCATCTGAACATCACCGAAGATTACAAGGGTCCGGATAAACTCCAAGTTGGGGAAGGTAAAATATAACTATTTCTCATATTGGTTCATCTACTTTGCATCATCTAAAATTGCCATCTGTTCTTGTTGTCCGAGATATAACCAAACGCTTTTTAAGTGCTTCTAAATTCACATCAGATAACAATGTTTACCTTGAACTATGGCCTAAACATTGTGTTGTTAAGTCTTTTCAGGGCCACACAATCCTCCGAGGGGACGTTAAACAGGGGTTATACCGCCTTCCGCTCACCAACAATCCTACAGCTACACCTTTGGCTCTTTCCGGTGTCAGAACCACGCTGCACAGTTGACATAAGCGGTTGGCTCATCCTCACACTCCTTTCCTCCGGCGTTTGCTTTCCTTGTTCAAGCTACCCACTTCATCAAATAATCTTCCAAACATTTGTGATTCATGTCAATTGGCCAAGAGCCACCGGCTACCTCTTAATCATGTTCACTCAAACTCTAGTTTGCCTTTTTATTTAATTTACTCGAATGTTTGGGGTCCTTCTCCCCTTTTTTCATTGAATGGAAATCGTTATTTCTTATTGTTTGTTGATGATTGAACCAAATATGTGTGGATATATTTTCTCTCCAATAAATCACAGGTGTTTTGCACATTTTTACAATTTCACAAAATGATTCAAACCCAGTTTCACACCACCATTAAAAGTTTTCAAAGTGACTGGGGCGGTGAGTACCGTAACGTTTCCCCGTTTCTTGAATCTCAAGGCATTCTTCACCGAATCTCTTTGTGATTGTTATAAGGGCGTAGAAAAGGGTAACACAAGCAGCCAAATGTTTTAAGAAAACTATAATCTGGAATTTTAGAATATAACTTCCGATACGAGGACAAAAAATCGAGAACTGGTGTGATAGTTCGATTATGAAGGTAGATAGCCGTCTTGAAGGCGTGCTCCCAGAACGAGTGAGGGAGAGAGGACTGAGCTAAAAGGGACAGGCCTATTTTGACTATGATGCGGTTGCAGTGTTCAACCGCACCACTCTGTTCATGCGTGTGAGGACAAGAGATTCGGTGAAGAATGCATTGAGATTCAAGAAACGGGGAAACGTTGCGGTACTCACCGCCCCAGTCTCTTTGAAAACTTTTAATGGTGGTGTGAAACTGGGTTTGATCATTTTGTGAAATTGTAAAAATGTGGAAAACACCTGTGATTTGTTGGAGAGAAAATATATCCACACATATTTGGTGCAATCATCAACAAATAATAAGAAATAACGATTTCCATTCAATGAAAAAAGGGGAGAAGGACCCCAAACATCCGAGTAAATTAAATAAAAAGGCAAACTAGAGTTTGAGTGAATATGATTAAGAGGTAGCCGGTGGCTCTTGGCCAATTGACATGAATCACAAATGTTTGGAAGATTATTTGATGAAGTGGGTAGCTTGAACAAGGAAAGCAGACGCCGGAGGAGAGGAGTGTGAGGATGAGCCAACCGCTTATGCCAACCGTGCAGCGTCGTTCTGACACCGGAAAGAGCCAAAGGTGTAGCTGTAGGATTGTTCGTGAGCGGAAGGCGGTATAACCCCTGTTTAACGTCCCCTCGGAGGATTGTGTGGCCCTGAAAAGACTTAACAACACAATGTTTAGGCCATAGTTCAAGGTAAACATTGTTATCTGATGTGAATTTAGAAGCACTTAAAAGGCGTTTGGTTATATTTGGGACAACAAGAACAGATGGCAACTTCAGATGATGCAAAGTAGATGAACCAATATGAAAAATAGTTAGATTTGTACCGTCTCCAACTTGGAGTTTATCCAGACCCTTATAGTCTTCGGTGATGTTCAGATGCTGGAAATCGGGGTTGACGTGGTCTGTGGCCCCACTGTCGAGATACCACGGTGGGTCTGCAGCAATGGAGGAGCTGTGATGTTGAACCACATTCGCCTGTCGTAAACCAGTCCGGGAGTTATCACGAGGGCGACGAGATGGGTAATTAGTTTGATTGTTCCGCTGCCAACAATCAATAGCCTCGTGACCAGTACGGGAACCACTGGTCACAGAGTTGGCACTGTAGTCGGCGGCGGCGATTGTCATTTTGACGTGGACCAGAAGTGGAGGATGAGCCTGAAGCGGATGAGGAAAATCGTGAATTGGGACGATTGGCAGTGAGAGCGAGGGGAGTGGAACTATTTGGAGCGGGTGGTGGTGGATTGAGAGCTGCCTGACGGAGAATGTCATTCTCAATCCGGGCTTCTTCCTGGAAAAGCAAACCAACCAGTTCATCAATGGAGGTGGAGTCACCGCGAATGATGAAGGCGGTGAGAAACGGCCCATAAGAGGAATCAAGACCGGAGAGGATGTGACCCACGAGATCTTCAGAGGAAACGGGATGAAGGCTACCAGCAAGGGAATCAGCGATGGATCGCTTCTTTTCAACATATTCAATCATGGACAAAGAACCTTTGGAGAGAGTCTGAAGTTCAACTTTCATTTGCATACGACGTGCCATTGTTTGGGCCTGGTAAGTCTTTTCTAGAGCGACCCAAGCATGTTGAGAAGAGGAGGCCTGGGCAACAATAGCGAGAATACGATCGGTGAGGGTGGACTTAATCCACAGAAGAACAAAACGGTCCTTCTTCTTCCAAACGATAAAGTCAGGGTTTGGAGCGGTAGCAGGCGGCGCATCTTCATCGTCTCAGATGGCGGATTTGTGGCAAGGATGAAACTCTCAAGGTCGAAGGTCTCTAGGGAAGAAACGATGGTAGTACGCCAAAGTGGCGAAGTGGGTAATTATCTCGATCAAGTTTAATACTCACAGGGGGGATTTGAAAATTGACAGGAGAGGAATTTGCAGCAAGGCCAAGTAAGAGAGGTTGGGTCGCCATGGATCGAGAAGAAAGAAAAAAAATCAGTAAGCTCTGGATACCATAAAAGCTCAAAGAATGTTTATTGTATTGATATTTGCGTGAATGAATTGATATCTGATTACAGAGCATATATACAGGTTTACATAAAAAAATATCCTAAATACCAGGACTACCAATTGACTAATTAAACTACACAAGACTCGCACGTGTGTGTCTGACTCAGCAAGAGTATCGTTGTTAACCAGAGTCTACAATTGTCCCACAATTGGTATGCTATGTGCCAAATTGGAAGCATAATGCACATTTTGAAAGTATTTGTCTTTTCTTTCCTTTAGATTCTTTCATGGTTGCAACAACAATTTCATCAGCCACTGTGTCACCATATGTAACAACGCAATTCCATAAGAAGTACACTTCGATTTTTCTTAAACAATGGAAGCTTTACAATATATAACAAAAGATGTACGTACTTCATTCACTAAGGGGACGTAAAAGTTATATAATCATGCCCAAACATTTATACAAAATATCAACAAGGGCAAGACCCCGAGTACAAAAGGTCCTAATTACTTAATAATTAAACATTATGACCCTATACACCCACCAATGAATTTACAATCCATTTAAGGATCACTTTACATGAAGGGGTCATTACCATTGATTCCATATGGGTTTCCCTCTTAACATTCTGGTGGCTCCTACTTCAATAAAACATTTTTGACATTTTGGGCTATTTAAATTGTTCATACACGCAAATTAGTGTTTTAATCATCATAAATTAACCTTCACATTAACAAGTTTAACTCAACCTTATGGTAACCTTCCACTTTAATTAGAGTCCCCTGTGGTACGCTTATTTTGAGCTTAAACCCAATATTACCTATTCTAATGTAGACATTTCCACAAACCCCAAAAATCTTGGATTACAGCATGATATGTTCTACATATGTAAGGTTTTAGTGGAACAACAATCCATCCCTTACTTAGTTTCCCGTAACAATATTAATCTATAGGCATAAGAGTTCCCATCATCATTTATCTTTCTTCCCTCCTAAATTTTATAAACCCTAATTGCATTCCCATCTTGTCATGTGTTCCTTTTTATAGGGTTACAGAGAGATATTACAACTAAAACTGTTGCACTTGAAAATGAAACTACAAATCACTATCAGACAACTAATACAAGACATACATATATTCCCATGATTCTAGCACCTAACAGTGAATTACCGTCTTGACTGACCCTTCAGCAATTGGTGACTCATCTATGGATTCTGGTGATTGGAGGGCTCAACTGCAAGCAGGTTGGCGACAAGTGCTCATCTGCAGAATGTGTGTGCATTTACACTTAATTTCTTAATTTTATTTTACTTAAAAAAATTTAGTTATGCTTTTGTTGTTAATAGTGTATCCTTATGAGTAAACTGTGTTATACATAGGATGGCTATCTTCAAGAGGCATATTCCTTTAACTGGAGTTAAGGGACTACAGAACCTGAGAAAATAGTTGTGAGGTTTGAAGACAAAGTTTATAGTGCTGCAACAAGCAAGGTTTCTTGTGTGTTCTATGGTATCATGTTTGTCATATGTGGTAAGGTACTTTGGAAACCAGATCACAAAATCCTATGCTAGAGATGCTATGCAGTTAAACTATGGTGCCAAATAGTGTAAACCCCTCACAAGGTATTTCCTGCTAGATTGTCATTTAATCTAATGCCATTAGTTTTACAAATTTGATTTTTGTAGGAATAAGCTATGGAAGTGTTCTTATATTTACGTAAGCAGGATATAACTTTATTTCTAGTGCCTTATTTCTTCTTTTTGCCATTGTTTTATGAACTCCTATATGCATATGTTTTACATGTTATCTCCAATAAAAGTAGCTCATGAGTATATAACGTATGCTTTAAAGCTTCGATGTTCTTTCCCCTTCCTATTTTGATTACCTTTTTATGACCACCAGTATGAGAATTCGCAACCCTTACTTCAAATTTATCATTTGTAACTCCGTTATATCGGTCTATATATCTCCTTTAAAATTGTTACACGGCTTTTGCATGATTGCTTCATATTTGAAACCAACCTTTTGGACATACCAAATCATAATGTAGCTCTTTTCTTGGAGTATTTGTCCTTTATCCTATATACCCAAACAATTCATGTGCTTTGACAGTAACATGTTATTTTCACAATATTTATGCCATTTCTCCATAGTATATAAATCATGTCCGAGAGATTTGTCATCACCAATATCATACATAGCTGCGAGAAACTTTTAAAGGTGACCCACAATGAGATTTTGCATCTCTACCCCTTCATGACTTAAGTATTAACATATTTTTTTTACTTAATCGATAGCTTGAAAAATAGGGCACTAGTACACGAAACGGATATAGCCACGCAAAAAACTCTTGACTATATGTCTTTAGTCACACGACATTTTTTCATCTGAAATGAGACCAAAGGTCGTGTCATTTTAGATACCATACGGCTACATTAGTTTTGTGTGGCTATATCACCCAAAAAACCATGATCGTATTTAAAAAACGTGACTAATTGATATGGATATATGTTAACTTAATGAAGCATTTCAACTAAAAATGTGGCTAAAAGATGTTTGTAGACACACAACTGGTTTTTTATGGTGGCTATTTTGAATCGAATGACGACGTGAATCAATTTAATATGTAGCGTTTACTATCCTTTAGTCAAACTAAACTCAATTGTTGAGTCTTTAGTCACATACAATTATCCAAACCGAGGCCAAAAGCGTTGTCGTATCAAGTATTTTCCTCAATTACCGTGGCTATAAAGTATTTATAGACACACATATAAATTTCAATAGTAATGATCATTCATGATTAGACACATGAAATTCATATGACCGTGGTTGTTGCTTTGGTTTAGAAAAATTATTTAACACTTTAGTCACATGAAATTGATGAATGCGTGGCCAAAAGTGTTGTTGTAATAAAACAGTTTGTCAAATAATTGTGGCCATAAAATCTTTCTAGACACACATTTAATTATTGCTAGTGACTATAATACATCCAATTGTCACATGAAGTTCTTTCACCCGTGGTCGTTGCTATTCTTTAGTCATGAAATGACTGCTTGTATGAGTCTTTTGCCATAAGTAATTAAGCAAACCGTTGCCAAATGTGTTCATGTAACCAAGCACAATTTCGAATGAGTATGGTCATAACCTCTTTGTAGACACAAATATTTTTGGATATTGACTGTTGGTCATCCAATGGTAAAATGAAATTATTGTTAATGTCATGTTTGGTAATATTTAGTTCCATGAACGTTTATTAGCATGACGTTGTTTGTATTTTCAACACACAATTATCTAAAATATGTAATTGTATTTACCCTTTACTCACATATTTTAAATTAAGACATGACTACAAAGTCCTTATAGTCACACGAATCATTTTCGAGGTGGTTATTCTGTATATTTAGCCATATAAAATTATGTTAACCATAACATGTGTTATCCTTTAGACACACAAAAAATTGTGAACGTGCCTAATGCTTATAATCTTCAAACGGTGAATCAATGAAAGCATAGTCGTATGTGCTATATCGACACACAATATCGTTCAACGTGACTATCGATAGTCCAATTCTCACATAAATTTGTATTAATGGACACAGAAAATTTCATAAACCGTCACTAATTTTTGTTTATAGCCACTGTTTTTTTATTATTATCAAGACGTTTGGTATCATTCACTGTTATTCTATACCGACATAAAATTTTGTATATATCATGCAGTGACGGGTATAAATGGACAGCTACAGTTCTAAATGGACATATTTAGCCACATTTTTAATAAATTTTACGAATAAATATAAAAGAAAACATGATAAAAGAGAGTTGTTTTACTATTAATATACATAATGTATAACTTTGCAATATTGATTGAATTTAGATACATCAAATTTACAGTATATGATCAATGGGCAATGTTATGAAAGGATTAAATTGTCTTTTTCATGTTGCTCCTTGTGGCCTTCTTATTATTCAGAATGGTATCTGCAGTTATATAAACTTTCATTGCCTTCTTACAGCATGTATCTTTAACTTGAGGGGGTATGGAATCAGGTACCTGCATGTACCAAAAAATTATAAGTTTCATGTATAAATAAAATATCAACAATTCAGTAATTTGATGATTAATTAAGGAACAAAACGTTGAGTCCAATAAGACAATGTATTTTGGCCAAGACACAAAAGTATTAACTGCATCCCCAATAGTTTTGTATTTAGGGGTTTCAATTGGCAAAAAAGTTGCTCCTTTTATGACTTCATCTATGGAAGCTTTATAACAATCATCTTGAGGTGGAATTCCATGAATGGTTTGTTTGCCCATTGCGATATGAACGGTACCACGTGCCACAACATAACATTAAGGGTACCCAATCTACACTTTATTGTCTACAAATATGCATGGCAATAAAAACAATTAATTTAACATCATAAACTTTAACTCATGAAATATGCATAGAAAACAATACAAAAGTTTAACATCGTACGTGTAGGAGTATTGAGGTGTGTAGGAGATGTCTTCTCAATATTTGGAGTCTGAAATCCAATACTTTTTTTTTACTTTTATTCATTGTAACCTAGAAAACAAATAAAAAAGTAAATTGCCATAGAATGGCTATGATTTAAAAATAATGGAATTTCCATTTACTCATCGGTGTTACGACATTATTTTGACTTTATTGGGAGAGTCTTTCTTTGACCCACCATTAATCTCCATAGAAGGCGATTGCAAATTGCCATTTACAATAAAAAGGTAAATTGCCACAGAATGATTATAATTTAAAAAGAATGAAGTTGTCATTTACTTACGGGTATTAGAACATTATTTTGACTTTCATTGGTAGAGTTCTTCTTTGACACACTATTAATCTCCACAGAAGGGGACTGCAAATTGTAATGAGAATGAACAATTTAGGTATTAATTTTTGCAAATTGTAATATTTTAATAAAAACAATCTGACCTTTTGTGGTAACCCCATTCCATGGGATGTAAGATGAGCTAATACTTGATCAAGTTTCACTTTTTGGGATGTCATCACGGTGGTCAGTTCATAACTTGTTTATCTTTTTTCTCAAGCTCATGTTCGAGTTTCGCAATCCGCTTTGATGACCCGTTTGTGCGTGGAACGTTGCTGAACCTCTCGAGTGTCACTTCACTGCCAACACCTTTTATTGTTAATCCTTGCCCAACACCAGTGTGAGGGCATTCGTGCCAGGATCAAGCGTCACTTCTCCATTTTATATCTTTTGTTCACTGTCAATCTTTACAATATAATGACAAATTAACTACACAATTATTTTATCGATTAAATGACAAAAAAATAGTTACACTTACTATTTTCTCCGCCACTTCTTTAACATTTTCATTTATGATATCTCCATTACTGTCTTCTCATACTTTCCTCCACATTAAAAAACGTGGAGGATCTACATTAGGAGCAATTACCCCTTTTTTACATTGTAAAATTTTCCACAAAGATTTACATCAAACATTATGATCAAAAAACATTTTTCAAAGTATGATAAACACAAATATATTGCATACCAATTTCTCTCTTAAGGTTGTATATCCTCCTCGTCCCAACTGGTGCTGATAGGGAGACTTGCCACGTGCAACCTTTCCTAACTTTGATACATCCTTCAAACACAAATTCAAATCGATGTCAAAATATATTTAAAGTATAGAATTTACAAATAACAAATACTATAAGGTTAACAAACAACACATAAAACCTTGAATTCCTCTGATTGTGTATATGCCACAAATTTGATTTATTCCTCTTGCTTTATAAATGTTCGATATTGCCTAGGTATTTAACCAAGTTTTGCTGGTCTACCTAGGTTGGGAAGAATAATGTTGGCATACACCTTTCTTCTAAAATTACGAAGGAGGATACCAAGCTTAACCATTACCCCCTTTTTCCTGCAATCTTCAATTTCATAAAACCTCTACAATAAATATTGAAATTAAGTTAGTCATATGTAATGAAAATACAAATTAATGTAATAAGTACATAAGGTTTAGCATAATTTTCTCCCAAATCATATCATGGTCTTCTTTCTTGACTGTCTTCCATTAAAGACACCTCAATCCAATGTGTTCCCTTACCAGATCTCCTAAAAAGACTAGGAAATTCTACTTTATAATCACTGGTTAACCTCCCCAAATCATCATAGGTTAATATTGTTGGTTATATGCCCATGGTTATAACAAGTTGGTAATATTGCTATAAATAATAGGGTCCTTTTGGGTTACACGCAAGAGACAATTTAGCTAAAAGAGATCGAAAAATAATCTTGAGGGGTTAAGTTTATTAATATACCAAAGTGAAGGTATATTAATTAGAAACTAAAAGGGATAAAGGACTAAAGTGAAATTATCAACAGTTTGAATTTCAAATAGTCATTATCCACAAGGGAGGAGATTGGGATGAGATGCACTATATATACAACCCTAGATCTGAGTTGTATTTATCAGATAAACCCTAATTTTTGTCCATCTCCCTCCCACCCTCAGTATACGGCCGATTTCTTCATAAACCCTAAGTATTACGTGCTAAAACTTCAAGCAAAGGTATATACTTCATCACCGGGTGTTGGATCGTTGTCTTGGGTGTGATTACATTAGAGGAGTTCTACTTTGGGCAGTCGTCATCCTAACAAGATCAGATCCGAATCTGAAAATGTATTTCTTGATCCGTCTTTCGTTTACAGTTACAAAAGTGTGCGTGATTCTGTGATCCTAATTGAATACGATTTTAAGTTTTGTTTCAGCTGCTTTGTTTTTATGCTATCATATTCCAACAGTGGTATAAGAGCCACTTTATCATGATTGTCTACTGTTTAGATTCGATTAGATCTGTTAAAAATCCTTTTTTCTTTAAATTATCGAATCTGTTCGACGTCCACGCCGCTGTCTTTTAACGGACACATCACGATCTTCATAAAATTTACGAACAATAGGGTTTTTCCGCATCGTGATTCCTAGAGTTTCGTACCGCGTTGTGCCCGTCATGATCATGTTTTGTTGGTTGCTTCACGACGCGGCCATTTGCTTACCGCGGCCATTTGCTTACCGCGTTGTGACGGTCGTAACATATTTCTGAAATCGTGATTCTTGATATGCAAACCGGTGAATTTTAGTATTATATGATTGTTTAGATTAATGATTGACATTGAATGCTAGCATGCTCAATATGATTAATAGCTAAACACAAAGTTTAAAATTCTTCAAAATTTAATGGATAATTGTTGACAAACCGAAAAATAAAAGGGGTGGAAATATTGTATAAAATGAATTGTTGATTACTAATATTTCGTGATTTCACTACTTGAATGAATACTAACTATGTAGTATAAATGACAAGCAGGGTCGATCCACATGGAGCAATGGTCTAGTAATTTATACTTGGACTTCACGAGATTAAACTTTAAAAAGAGTAACAAAGTGGGGGGAGGGGGGGCGGTTTGATGTTCTTACGAGATATGAATGTAAAATTGACTTGGAATGAAATATAGTAAAATTTCTTTTGTAGTTTATAATTTGGAGACAAATTCTGGTTTTGTACTTTTAGTCATATGATTGGAAATAACAAATAAAATGATGTTTTAACTTTAGTCTTTCTAAGTTGGTAATTGTGTATATCGAGAAGCTCGGACATACACCATTCACCTGATTTATCTTAGCCAAGAGAAGCTCGTCAACTAAGACTAATCTTACTAATCAAACCTAGATAAGATCATAGAATTTGAATGAAAGATTGCATTATGTTTTGTGTAAATGTTCCCAAACAATGTTCAATACTCCTCAACAAGCGTGGAAGCGTCAAAACATGAGATATGATTTTCACCATTAAATGATGATTATCACAAATAACATTTTATGAAACAATTACACGGATTTCACAATTTGTATGGCTAGATTGATTTGTACTTAAAATCAAGCGGCCAACATGAAGTAAATAAAAACCAAACACTTGTTAAATTTCAAAATCATATCACTAGAAAGAAGTAAAATCAAACATCAAACCATATATTAAATCATAATCATAATCCTTAGTACAAAACTAGAATAATGAAGTTACTAGCCACTCATGACTAGTAAACAAACTTACAAAATGATGAAGTTCCACACTTGAAGTCGCACAAATTTCACAAACAAAATGAATTTAGAGAATGTTACAGGAGATAATGGAAGAAGGGATGATCTTTAAGGCTAACCCAACACATCTATTTATAGTTAGATGCAAAGGGCAAAATTGTCAATTGTCCCTAACCAAACATCATCATTGCAAGACCCACTTCCTGAAGGGTTTTCTAGCAATCAATGAACAAACAAATTCCTAAGTTCACATGCAACCCTAAAAAGATCTATGTTTTCTTCTATGAAAATATAAACTAAAACCTAGGGCCAACATTTAATTTCTAAAGATCAAAATAAGAAATTAACCAACCTTTTGATCTTGTTCTTGAAGCTAGCAGCAAAGAGATCCTGCCTCAAATGAAGTCACACCCAAAGCAATGGAGAAGAGAGTCCAGCAGAGTAATCTTAGAGTGAAAATGGCGCAGGAATTAGGGTACCAGGGGGTTCCTTTTATAACCTCCTAGGGTTACACCTGAAACCCTAAGGAGCCTCCAAAGTAGGCAAGCCTGTTGACCACTTGGACCAGATCCCCAAACCCTAATTAGGGTTTTCGCCAACCCTAGAGAAACCTCCAGGGTGGCACCACTTTTTTGGCCCCTGGACTTCTCTTTGCCAGTTATTCAACTATTGAATAAATACAAAACCAGTCCCTGCACTTTTAATTAATTAATTTAATCACTAAATTAAATCCAATCAATTCTAAATTAAATCTTAATTAATTATTATAGTTTCTAATTAATTTATTAACACTTAAATATATTAATAAACTATTTATTTATTTCTATTGATTTATTAAACAATTAATAAATCAACCTTTCACTCTATTGAACTCTACACTAATCCTCCAGCTATGAGGGCAACCCAAATGGACTTTGCTTCGATTAACAAGAATAAATATAAATATAAAGTCATGGCTTAGACACCTAATCCAACAGTCTCCCACTTGGATAAGTCTATGACTTTAATTTATCTTCTGATTAATAAACAACATGCAGCTTCCAAGAAACTGCTGCCGAACTCTGACCTAGTCAGTTCTGTCCATAGATAAGTGATCATATGATCCTTCGTTCAACAAGATATTTTCAGACACGAGACATGGATTGAGATCAATCTCTGTCCGATACTCTGTTTCCCGATCTCCGATTCTGCTTATGACTTTAAGACTTCTAATTGAACACATCAATTCAGTCTAGGCTGGCCAGCACTTTAGTCAACTTCAAAATCATCGAGAGGCCTACAGATATCTGTTTCCCATCAGGGTCAAGGAACGAATAAGCTTTGACTCATATACTTCTGTCTTTTACTTATCAAAATCGCACACAACAATGTGTTTTATAACATCGTGTTACCGATGCGTTTACGCATTATCAATGCACAACCCATTCGTGAATTTCAACTCATATGTCTCTGCTTCAAGATCATAAGATATTATCGTCTCAATATTGCTCATGATGTAATCCATGAAGCAATCTATTGAGCGCGGGCTTATTCAATACTCAAATCTCTATTTCTAAGTACTCGTGAACGTTGTAGCAGTCTTACTGCAATGTCTAACTCCTTAGACAATCTACAGACCAATTCACGACAGTCTTCTTTCATACTTACTCCCCAAAAGTATGAGCGACTGTGGATCTTTGAATAATCAAATTATTCGGGAAGTGAAACATGCAAAGACGAAACATAAAATCTGACTGGTAGCTACTCTTGCCTAATTACCAAGTCTCCACGAGGTAATCACCAAGTCGGATTCTTCATAAAACTATTATCGGTTTCTAGATTCCTTTTAAACTTTTAATTCATGTTATGTATCTATGACCTTTTCACTCTTTCTATGCATCCAAATGTCTTACATTGATACACTTTATCCAATCGGACATTCATCCGATGATATCTCAATTTCGGTCATACTATCATTCTCACTTACCACTCCATTCTATGTACTGTGACTTTTCATGGTTCTCGGGATCTTTAGTCCACATGACTGCACCCTAAGTCTATTTCGAGATGTTACGATGTGCCGGTGACCCACACGCGCTCCATCGGAATACCAACGAAATTCTTTAACCATTAAGCCCTTTTACTTATTTGAAACCTTTTCTAATTACTGTTCACCCCAATCATTTTTCCAATGATATCTCACGTATGTACAGAATCCATTAAGTATTCCCAGCCAGGTCATATCCTGAATCTGACTCACTATGCTCTAAGCATTAAGTCATCAGGACATGTTCATGACACTTCTGATGGATCCAAGAAACTCGTGGAATCCGATCTAATCTAATTCCAAACCCTTTTGGAATCTTAGGATTACTTATAATCCTTGTGTCACGACTTTTGATAACTATAACCTTTCGGAGACTTTTCTCATGCATCTTGAATCTTACCAAGATCATGCTTACTGTGGCTGAGTCTATACTGATGATAACATCTACCTGATAGATGTCTATGGATTATGTGAGTATGTTGCACCTTCTTTGTATCTCTCATGCCAAATCATCACACTTTGCAATGATAGGAAACTCCTTTCCCGAGCTATGCATCTTGAGTCTCATCAAGATCATCTTGGTAGAGTTTCAATCTATCTCATAGATGTTTATAACCACCTGAGCATGTCGTATCTCTATTAAGTCTTTCATAGCGATCCGTCTCTTAACACCAAGTCATTACACTTTGTAATGAAAAGAGACGTTTCCTAGAAACAATATGTAACACAGATATGGAGATAGTAGATAACAGCGACACTCCCACTGGCTTTGACACGGTTATGGACTATTCATAAAATCCAAAACTTATGGCACATTTTGAGAATCCAAACCTTTCTGACATCTTAATGGAAATCTTTCAGCCCTTTCTCAAAATCCAATCCTTTGGCATATTTTGAGAATCTGAATATCCTTTCTTGCGAGATGCCCATGGGGTAAACCCGGGTCCATGTACCTTTGTACCGGGACACTCTTTGTGAGTCCCTATTAGTGTGCCGGTGATCCACACGCGCTCCACTAACGACTTACAATGTGTCATGCAGTATCCTTTCGGATTTCATCTTCTATTGAGAGTGCTTCTCCCGGAATCTATTACTTGACTCTGGGTATCGTCTCACTCAACCAGATGTTCTGAATGTATGTTTCTGTCCATGCTTCTTTCTTTTAATGATTCTATTACTCCCACTGGTTTTTAGACCAGTTGTAAAATCCATCAAATTGTCACATAGACTGTATCTCGTTCTAAGGTTCTCTTAATTGGCAGCAACCGGGCTCACCAATGCTTCTAAATAGTCGGATTGTTAATCCGTACCAACAATAGTGTCTTACCACCAGTTGGTATGTCACCCTGATCATAACTATTTATGATGGTGATCAGCACTACTGGTCAAGAGAAAATTATGTCAGTGTTGAAACAGAAATCTGATCTCTGCTCCAAGCCTAGTGATGACTAAAGGTTCTTTCACATGGCTAATCCTGAACTCATTCAGGACTGTCCCAACTCCCACTGTTTCCTAAGAACATGAATTATTTCTAAAAGAGCTCTTCTTATATAGGTACAGTGGGACAGCCAGTGAAACGACATTGCTGATCAGGTTCAGGCTAGTCATGAGGTTCAGACGAACACTACAAGACCCTGGACTCTCTATATCCAAGTGGGACAATCCCAGCTTTAAATTTCAGACAGTGTCTTCGAGACCTGCTTAGTCTAGGCTGTGGTCGAGATAAGGTTTATATGGTCTGACTGGTTTAGTATTTAATTCATCGAAAGCTAATTGGTAATGTACCTCATACATCGAGGATCGAACTGTTTCGACCAATGCTCCATCATCTTCCCTAAGACACATTATAACCATTAATGTTCTTGGAAGGGAATGAACTGTGAAACATTTTCTCAGTTTATGTTATTACTTAGGTTTTGTGGATCTTGTACTTCCTTTGAAGTCCTTGAACTGTTCAAGGTTTTAATTCAATCGCTTATTTTGATAAGCGAAGCCATATTCGTCATACCGAATGACAAATATCGCGAAGTACAAACAATTGTATTCTATTTGAAGATTCGAGCAATACACAGCAATTGATGTGTCTGTTGCTCCTAATCTCAATGTCTTTTACATTTCTATGTAAACTTATGACTTTGTTAATTCTATTCAAGACTTGCAATCATCACTTGACTTTAAGTCAACTGATTCCAAAATCCTATCCTCTGGATCTTTGGGTGATTCATTTCTTGCCACTTGTGCTTTATAAAGAACTTAATCATCATCTGACTCTAAGTCAAATGATTCCAAAGTCCTGTCCAACTGGATCTTTGGTTGATTCATTTCTTTACACATTAAGAACTCAATTCATCATGTGACTCTAAGTCAAATGATTCCAAAGTCCTGTCCAACTGGACCTTTGGTTGAACTGATTCTTATAATATTCACTTTAACAATCATAAAGAACACAATTCTTGAATCCAAACACTTTGGATGCATCGACATTCAAGTTATTACTGATGATGCATTCAACACATTCATATAATATTTCAAGGACAATTTCAATATCTAACTAAACTTCAAAACTGCATGAGCTGGAAATCCAATCCAAATGTGCTCCTATGCGCCAGAGTCCCGTACCTTACTAATTTCCTGCATACAAATCAAAATGTGACTATCACATTATGTATCAAGAAATTACAGAACAGGAGTTTTGAGGTTTTTAGATATACCCGAGCTTTCAAAAGATTTGGACCTTGGAGCGTCTTCCAATCTTTCCGCGACTGTATCCGATTCTATGGATTCCCAGTTTAAGACATGTCCAGACGATCTGGATCGTTTCTTGCTGCGTCTTTTCATTGGACTTAATCCAGAAGTAGCTGAACCATTGGAGCCATGCCTATCCAATAGTGACTCGTATAAAGTCAATAGTGGACGCATTTCCATAAGAGTCCTTTTCTGGTCTTCCTTTTTGTACGTCTGAATGAACAGATCGTACTTACTAGTCAGCGAAGCGAGTAGAATGTTAACACTCATCTCCTGACTCATGGAATAACCAAGTTTGTACAATTCGCCTATGTAAGCTTCAATCTGAAGAACATGCGAATCGATGCTACTTCCTTCTTTTAGCTTGCACTCTGCAAGTCTTTTGAAGATCCTAGCTCGTTCCTCTTCAACCAGTTTTTGGAACTTTTCCTCAACCGATTGCATTAACTCATATGGCCCCAAGGATTCAAAATCCTTGCGGAACTCGGGGTCAATGGTTAATAGCATGAGGTCACGAATCTTTTCGGATTCATCAACTAAGAAGTTATGCTTATCATAAGAACTCTTTATGATGACTTGTTCTGGTGGAACCGGGATCGGATACTCGGTGAGATGAAGCTTGCCAGCAATGACGAGAACCATTCTCCAATTGTGAAGTCATTCCTTACAGTTAAGGCCAGTCAGCCATTCCATATTTGGCAGGTTCATTCTGATGCTCTCAGAAATGGGTGAAGGAGGAGAGGGAGGAGAATAGACACTTGATTCAAACATCTATAATAAACAGAATTTATTAGTTTAATTTATCCTTTTAAATAATTACCCAATTTATTATTTATTAAGGCTAGGACCCAAAATACCCCAATTAAGATGTGAATAGGGATGCCGTAATCACAACATAATGGTCATTAAGGTAGACAATACACTTATCAATTGTCCCTAACCAAATATCATCATTGCAAGACCCACTTCCTGAAGGGTTTTCTAGAAATCAATGAACAAACAAATTCCTAAGTTCACATGCAACCCTAGAAAGATCTATGTTTTCTTCTATGAAGATATTACTAAATAAAGAATAGTGTAAAGAAAAAGGAAAAATAAATTAAAAATGATAGTTTATAAACTAAAACCTAAGGCCAACATTTAATTTCTAAATATCAAAATAAGAAATTAACCAACCTTTTGATCTTGTTCTTGAAGCTAGCAGCAAAGAGATCCTGCCTCAAATGAAGTCACGCCCAAAGCAATGGAGAAGAGAGTCCAGCAGAGTAATCTTATAGTGAAAATGGTGCAGGAATTAGGGTACCAGGGGGTTCCTTTTATAGCCTCCTAGGGTTACACCTGAAACCCTAAGGCGCCTCCAAAGTAGGCAAGCCTGTTGACCACTTGGACCAGATCCCCAAACCCTAATTAGGGTTTTCGCCAACCCTAGAGAAACCTCGAGGGTGGCGCCACTTTTTTGTCCCCTGGACTTCTCTTTGCCAGTTATTCAACTATTGAATAAATACAAAACCAGTCCTAGCACTATTAATTAATTAATTTAATCACTAAATTAAATCCAATCAATTCTAGATTAAATCTTAATTAATTATTATAGTTTCTAATTAATATATTAACACTTAAATATATTAATAAACTATTTATTTATTTCTATTGATTTATTAAACAATTAATAAATCAACCTTTCACTCTACTGAACTCTACACTAATCCTCCAGCTATGAGGGCAACCCAAATGGACTTTGCTTCGATTAACAAGATAAATATAAATATAAAGTCATGGCTTAGACACCTAATCCAACACTTCCTTCATCACATGGCCTCAAATCCAGATGGGATCTGAATCTAGTCGTCCAAGAGGGGGTGACAACACATCATGAGTATACAAATTAAAGTGGGTGAAAAAGCAAGATTTGACCACCTTTTCACATTACACGGCCGTGTAACTTAAAGGCTTAGAGTTACACGGTCGTGTAATTCTGCAAACATTTCCTAGCCTCCTCCTCAAGCTGACATGTCATCCACGTGGCAATACAAGTTACACGGCCGTGTAACTTGAAGGCATAAAGTTACACGGTCGTGTAACCTTCTGTTTCGTCTTCGGGATATTTTTCCGCAACTCCTCCGTTTGTGCTCCGTTTCTTCTGAAATTTTCCGTGTAGCCTCCTAATGATCTCTTACGTATGATCCAAGCTCCAAAAGTACCTGAAATCAACCACAAAACGTGAAAGTAGATTGCTATTCCAAGAATCCCGAAAAACAAGAAAAAAGATGCATGAATAAGAACTAAACACAAGGAAAAAGTGGGTTCTAAAGGGTTGAACATATGCCTAAAAATACACCTAACAAATCTCCCCAAGCTTAGACGTTTCTTGTCCTCAAGGAAAACAAGAATCAAAACAATACGGAATGATAAAACCAAAAAAATAGAAAAAGAATAGACACCTTAGGTAGCAACCAAGACAACACCTATCATAACTAAAAATTATGTTAATTTGGACCAACCATTAAAACAAGAGACCATTAAGAGGAACAAATTTTTACCAAGCACTTAGCATAGACACGTTAGGTCAAAATATAAAGGGTTAATGACTTCAGAGGGTAACTTACTTTTCAAAATGGTCTCATTAAGGTGACAATGTTTTTTTGTTCACATTTACCATTTAACTTGTTATACGTGTTCAAAAAAGGGTAACATGACCGGCTGGTGGCGGTTTTCCCGGTCATATTACCCTTTTTTGAACAGGTTTAACAAGTTAAATGTGTAAATGTGAACAAAAAAACATTGTTTCCTAAATGTGAACATTTTGAAAAGTAAGTTACCCTCTGAAGTCATTAACCCGTTTAATAAAAAGCTTTCCTTTCTATCAAGTTGTTCTTTCTGCATTAAGTAAAAAAGAAACACTTAAATATATACACAAGTCACAAAGAAACAACACCTTACTTTCTTTATCAATGACTTTTAAGAGGGTTTTGGGAAATCATTTTTGTGTTAACTTTTAGTAAAAAATTTATAAACATGGTGAGAACCCTAAGAAACCCGGAGCTCCTCATAATGTGCGTCTTTAGTTAATTGCATCCACAAGATATGTTGATTCATTTGATGGAAAGACAGCTAGTTTGTGTGTTAGGCGTGCTGTCTATTATGACCCTAAAACAGGAAAAGAAGATCCTTCAAAGAATGGCATGTGTAGTAACTTCCTTTGTGATTCAAAACCTTGAGACAAAGTTAAAATAACATGTACATGTTTGCTGGTTACATTCGTCTCAATATTCACATATAAGGGTGTATCGAACAGGGAAAGACCGCCCATGGGTTCGTGAGATAGACGGTGTGGCACCGCCGGTGTCGTGCTGGTTTGGTGTCCGGCAGGTTCAAGGAGGAGAAATGGCGAGTTTTGTGAAGCCACTGTGAGTCGAAGGCAAAGAAGGAAAAGGGGGCAGTGGGTTGGAGGTGGGTTCGGCAGTGGCAGGTTCGTCGGCTTCTGCACCGTCCGCAGCGGCTTAAGGCAGGTTCGTGGGCGGGTTCGGCCAACAGTAGGTTCGACGGTGTTTGCACCGTCCACCCTAATACATAAAATATTTGTACAGTATATCATTTAAATCCTTTGAAAAATCTACCTACGTATAACATTGTATATTCGGCTGGTGGAGTTTTCCTGATCATATTACCCTTTTTTGAACAGGTATAACAAGTTAAATCGGTAAATGTGAACAAAAAAAACATTGTTACCTAAATGTGAACATTTTGAAAAGTCACCCTCTCAAGGCATGAAAACCCCCACCAGCCGGTCATATTACCCTTTTTTGAACAGGTATAACAAGTTAAATGGGAAAATGTGAACAAAAAAACATTGTTCCCTTAATGTGAACATTTTGAAAAGTAAATTACCCTCTCAAGTCATTAACCCAAATATAAACTCACACATGAAACCTTCACTAGGAATTCAAAGCATCACGCAAGCAAAGGACGTGCTCACAATTGTTCTCTCTTCTCGTGTTTATTCACTCATGTCACAAGATGTGTGACCTCGCAAACACCATCTTCAAATATTTGGATATAAGTGCTCATTTTATAGGAAGGGGCGCTCGGGTGTCGAACAAGGTAGTTATACTAAGTTGACTTTGCCCAAGTCCTCCAACCGACAACATTTGCGTACCACACATTAAACACATGATCTTCCAAAAATAGAGGGACAAAAACAAAGATTACAATACAAATCCTAAATACAAAGATAGAAAATGGATGCTTAGACGACCAAAACAACTAAATCTTTTAAACTTCAAATTGACCCAAAGTGGATAAAGAGTTAAAAACGTAATCAATTAATGAAGTTGTAACAAAACCCAATCAAAATTAGATTTAGTTGCTATTTTGAAAACAAAATGAAACAAGATTTCAAAACAAGTAACCACTTTATTATATTTTCGTGGAAAATTTTCACTAAGACAACTCGAGCAATCACTTGGTTCGGTCTCTTTTTTTTTTTTTTTTTTTTATATTGACCAATCTTTTAGAACCAAGTGAAATAATAATTTCTGTAATTTCACCATAAATAGTAATTTCACTAAATTTGCTAAAATAACTAGACAAAATAATATTTCCGAAATAATTTACAATTTTTGCAAAACATAAACATAAAAAATCACACGACTAAATTTTAAAATCTAAATAACAAACACACAAAATGACCAAAAATAATATGCACAAGGTCATAAGACTCTAATAAGCACAACTACCAAACGAAACCAAAATGGTATAAAAACAAGGTTTTTGTCCGTATCGTTGGAAGATCGCAATTTGGGATAAATCTTATGTTTAATTAACACTATGCAAATGTATTGGTCATGAGGGGGGACTAGTGCAACTTCCATAGCACTTTTCCTAGTCGATTACACACAATTATAAACTCACGGGTAAATATTGCGCCCTAGTATACTTTTGATTCAATTTCATGTGTGCTTTCATATTCTCACCAAACGTATTTATACTAGGCAAATTAACAAAAAGAAGTTCCTAATGAAGATCTAAAGTTTCAAAAGATGGTAATGTCGCATGTATACGGGGGAAAAAATACAAGAAGTTAATCATGATGATGTATTATGGTTGCAATTAAAGATGTCATAAATGTGAGAAGCAAGAGATAACAAAAATGTATGAAAAATTATTTGATGATCCTAACTAACTGCAACTAAACTGTTTTAAAAATGCAAAGTTAAAAAGAAGAAAGTAAAATATTTTTGGAAAAAAAAATTTATTGAAAATTTGAAAATTTTACCTAAAATGCATGAAATTTGAGATTCTTTCCCCCTCCCCAAGCTTAAAAATAAGCAGTGTCCTCAATGCTTAGGAAGGGAGACGGAACAGGGTCTACTGAGGACCGGGGAAAGGACCCTGGGGTGGATATGGAGGATATTGGTAAGGCGGGTATTGAGAGTAGGGCGGGTATTGTGGTGGTTGGAGTGGTTGATTTCCGTGCTGCTGTGATTGTTGTTGCTGCCATGGGGTGAGAACAACAGTCCTGTATAGATCAGTCAAGAGAGACATAACATCATGGTTATGTTTATTTTGAGTCTCTCTAAACTGCTCGAATTCATTGCACAGCTCAATTTGGTTGGTATCAATTTCACCAAGATTATCGTATAGTGATTGATAGTCTTGGTGAAGGCTCTCATAGCGAGAGTTTAGCCTCGCAAATTCCCCCATGTATAGATTATGTTCGGGAGAAACTGTACTACCGAAACCGGAGGGACTGGCTCCTTGGGGCTCTCGCTGGGGCTCTGGATGGATTGTGTTAGGAGGGGGGGCAGGTTGGCCCAAATTGGAAGCGATCTTCCAATTGGTGGCGGAGAAAGGATCAGCTAAACGGAGTAATCGGGAATTTCGGGCGTTGATGCGCATATGGTCACGACCGCCTGCTTGCCAAATAACATCATAATTGGCACGTCGAAAAATCCGCATTCCCTCAAGAACATCCGCGGTGAGGTAACGCTCACCTCGAATGATCTCAAGGTCATCGGGGAAATGGATGCCGATGGCTGGATGTTTGCAGATTAAGGTGATGATCCCTCCGCAGTGGACAGAATCGGAGGAGCTCCTACTTAGTTTAAGTAGTTTAAAGATGATCCAGGACCCAAATTTGGAGTTCTGTTTGCTGGGTTGATCATACAATAAAGAAGCTCAAGCTCCTTTAGCCCGGCCTTGCTTATCTCTTCTTGTGGAAAGAAGATAGAAGCAATGATGCGGTGGGTAACCTTCAGGATGGGGTGAATGATGCTAGAGGCTTTCACGGAACTAGGGTGGTAAGATCCTTCTATTGATATTTCCCTCCAGAAGGAAGCAACTCCAGAATGAAATTCTCTGTTTAACTTCCCTCGTTGGTCATAAGTAGTGGCAGTTGGGGCACCAAAAAGCTCACACAATTGATTTTGACTGATCTGGTATGACCTGTTGAACGTGCGAAAAGAAAGAACTCCTTTCATAGGGTTAAATTCAACAGAGATAAGAACTCAATGGTTGGGTTAAAATAACTCCTCTCACTAATGTTCAAAAGCCCTTCCCAACCAACATTGGACAGGAGTTTGCGCACTCCTGCCTCTACATAAATGTCTCACAAAGTTGGGATATCAACGAATTTTTGGGCTTATCCCACCCTTTTTAAAAAAATATAAAAACATGCCTCTTGGGCGTCATTCATGAATGCAACACCCGCATCACCCATATCAAAGTCTTGTTCGTCATCGGACGAGCCACTAGATGCCGAAATGACTGTTTGTCTACGGTTTCTCCTCGAATAGGTTTGGGATGATGATGCCATTTTCAACAAAATAAATAGGGTAAACAAAAACACACATAAACAAACAAAAAAATAAACTCAAAGGTTTCGCTATAGCTAACTCAAGATCAAACTATCCACCCAAAATCCAAAATTATGACAATTATGAGGTTTGTGGTTTTGGAAGGAATTTACCAAATTGAAGCTTGGAAATTGTTGGTTTGAACTTGTATTCTCCTTTTCTTTGATTCTCCAAGCTTTATCCTACAAGAAATTCAAGAAATTAGCATCAAAAATCAAAACCCCCATTTTCTGGGGTTTATGTAATCCGAGAATTTCACCATGAAAATGGTTGTTTGTAGTGCTCAAAATGAAGAAAAATATGAGAATAAGTGAATCTAACCTTTGGATTTTAACAAAATAGGAAGAAATTGCAAGAAAGTTGGAGAAATCGAAATTTTTCTTGGTTGTTCTCGGACTTGGCAGAAGCAAAGAGGATGTAATCGCGCTTTTTGGTCTTAAAATGAAATGTTCCATGTTATATAGTACGAAAAATAACCAAAATGCCCCTGGTTTAAGTTACACGGCCGTGTAACTTATAGTGCAATGTTACACGGTCGTGTAACATTGATTTTTGACCGATGACCATTTGTTCGAGTTACACGGTCGTGTAACTATATAGTGCAATGTTACACGGCCGTGTAACAGTCTGTTACACGTTTTTTTTTTTCGTATCTTTTGCCTCGGTTGTCCGCTTTTAGTTTCAATTGTTTCCACGCGTTCGGAATTTAAAGTTACACACGAAAAAATTATAAAAACACAAAAAATTCAAACTTTTTTTTAAATGACAAAAAAATACCCCCGGGTTGCCTCCCGGTTAGCGTACTTGTTTAACATCGTTGGATCGACGCATGGCTCCCAAAAATGATTATTGGGAGCAAGCCGGCTCTTCCAACTTTTCATCCTCTACCCTTTGTTCGATGAAATTCTCATAAATGGCTTTAACCGGTGTCCGTTTACCTTGAAAGTTTTTCCCGTGGTGTTGCTTTTTATTTCTACTACACCATAGTTAGAAATGTTAGTAACAACAAATGGTCCCATCCATCGGGACTGAGTTTACCTGGGAAAAGTTTTAAGCGAGATTGAAAAAGCAACACTTTTTGTCCGATTTCAAAGCTCTTTCGAATGTTGACTTTGTCATGAAAGGCTTTGGTCTTTTCTTTGTAGATTTTGGAATTTTCGTAGGATTCATTTCTTATTTCTTCCAATTCTTGAATTTGATGTTTTCTATGAAGTCCATTTTCTTCAAAGTTTTGGTTTAATCGCTTGATAGCCCAATAAGCTTTGTGTTCTATTTCAACCGGCAAATGGCAAGCTTTTCCAAAAACAAGACGGTAAGGAGACATACCTATAGGAGTTTTATACGTGGTGCAGTATGCCCAAAGAGCATCGTCTAATCGGAGGCTCCAATCTTTACGACTTGTGCTTACCATCTTTTCAAGGATGGATTTGATTTCTCGATTGGAAATTTCAGTTTGTCCATTTGTCTGCGGATGGTAAGCGGTGGAAACTCGATGTAGGACTCCGTACTTCTTGAAGAAATGTACTGAAGATGTTAGCTTTTATAAAGTCTACAACTACTTTGGAATCATTTATAAAAGCTCTTGGCATTCCGAATCTACTGAAGCTCTTGGCATTCCAAATCTACTGAAGTTGTTAGCTTTTATAAAGTCTGCAACTACTTTGGAATCATTAGTTCTTGTGGCTTTTTCCTCCACCCATTTAGAGACATAATCCACTGCCAAAAGTATATACATATTTCCAAAGGAGGACGGAAATGGACCCATAAAATTTATTCCCTATACATCGAAAATTTCACAGAAAAGTATGGATGTTAAAGGCATTTGGTCCTTGGATCTAAATTTCCTACCTTTTGACATTGCTCACAAGATTTTCAAAACTTGTAAGCATCGACAAAAATAGTAGGCCAATAAAATCCAGAATCTAAAACTTTATGGGCTATTCTTTTTGGACCAAAATTCCCTCCACAGGCTTCAGCATGACAAAAGTTTAAAATAGAGTGTACCTCACCGAGATCTACGCATCTCCTTATAATTTGGTCTGAACAGAAATTCCAAAGGTAAGGTTCATCCCACACATACTGTTTATATTCCTTTTTCATCTTGTCCTTTTGAGCTCGTGTGTAATCGGATGGGAAATCTTTTGTCACCAAAAAGTTCACCAAATATGCATACCATGGTGTTATTGCTTGATTGGTGAATAATTGCTCGTCTAGAAAAGAATCATTCAACGGGGTTGGATCTTCGTTGTTGATTAGTCTACTTAGGTGATCGGCCACCAAGTTTTGTTTCCCGCTTTTGTCTCTTATCTCTAAATCAAATTCTTGAAGCAAGATTACCCATCGAATTAGTCGGGGCTTTGCATCTTTCTTGGTCATCAAGTATTTGATAGCTGCATGGTCAGTAAACACAATGACTTTAGTCCCTAGCAAATATTGCCTGAATTTATCTAAAGCAAAAACAATAGCCAAAAGCTCCTTTTCCGTTGTTGAGTAATTTTTCTGTGCATTTTCCAAGGCTCTTGAAGCATAGTATATGACGTGGGGTGCTCGTTCTTTTCTTTGTCCTAGTACTGCTCCTACAGCATGATCGCTCGCATCACACATGATTTCAAAGGGCAACTCCCAATTTGGGGGTTGGATTATAGGTGTTGAAATCAAAGATTCTTTCAAAATGTCGAACGCTTTCTTGCAAGTTTCGAAAAATTTAAACTCGACATCTTTCTGTAGGAGTTCACACATCGGCCTTGAGATCTTCGAGAAATCTTTAATGAATCTTCTGTAAAATCCTACAGAACCAAGGAAAGAACGTACCTCGCGGATACTATTTGGATAAGGCAAAGATTGAATGACGTTTATTTTTGCTTTATCTACTTCAAGACCTTTGGAAGAGACAATATGACCTAATATGAGGCCTTGGTTAACCATGAAATGGCATTTTTCATAGTTTAAGACAAGATTCGTTTCAATGCATCTTTCTAAGATTTTTCTCAAATTTTGCAAGCATTCTGGAAATGAATTCCCATATATAGTAAAGTCATCCATGAAAACTTCAATTATCTCTTCCACATAATCAGAAAAATACTTACCATACATCGTTGGAATGTGGCGGGAGCGTTGCAAAGACCAAACGGCATCCTTCGGTATGCAAATGTTCCAAAGGGACATGTAAAAGTGGTTTTTTCTTGGTCTTCATGTGCGACGGGTATGTGAATGAAATCCAGAATACCCGTCTAACAACAATAATGGGACTTTCTGGCCAATCTTTCCAACATTTGATCAATGAAGGGCAAGTGAAAATGGTCTTTTCTTGTTGTGCCATTTAGCTTTCTATAGTCTATGCAAACTCTCCACCCGTTTTGCACACGGGTGGGGATTAATTCTCCTCGTTGATTTCTCTCCACTGTGATTCCGGTCTTTTTCAGGACAACTTGGATTGGACTTACCCATTTGCTATCTGATATTGGGTAAATCATTCCCGCATCTAATAACTTCAGAATTTCCTTTCTCACCACCTCCGTCATGGGAGGGTTCAATCTTCTTTGAGCTTCTCTTGATGGCTTGAAATCGTCTTCCATGAAAACTTTGTGCATGCATATTGACGGGCTAAGTCCTTTTATGTCGGCTATGGTCCAGCCAAAGGCTTCTTTATAGTGCTTTAATAAGCTCATCAATTCTTCTTCTTCGTTTTCATAAAGTTTGTTGGAAATGATGATTGGTAGGGTATCTTTTTCTCCCAAGTAAACATACTTCAAATTATCAGGGAGATCCTTCAATTCCAACGTGGGTGCCTATAAAATGGAAGGAAGAAGTTTTTCGTTAGAAATTTGCAATGGCACTTTTGGTAATTCATACCTTGTTTTCTTGTGACGATCCAGGTATGTTGCGATTTCAAGGATTTCTTGGCTCAGTCCGAACTTTTCGATAAGTTCCTTCGTTTTTTCTTTGTCTAAATTTCTGTTCAAAACTAGAGCTAGTAAATCGGGCTTAGACAATTCAAAGCATTCTTCAACTAACGGTTCAATTATATCAAGAAAATTTAAAGACGAAACATTTGATGGATAGCGCATAGCATCAAAAATATTGAAATTAATGATTTCTCCATCAAACTCCATGGAAAGCGTCCCATTGTAAACATCAATTTTTGTTCTTGTTGAGCTAAGGAAAGGTCTTCCCAAAAGTATAGAACAAGAATTTTGTGATTCGTCTTCTCCCATATCTAAAACGTAATGTTGGCAGGAAATACTAGCTCATTCACTTGTACCAAAACGTCCTCTAATACAGCTTTTGGGTGTACTATAGAACGATGGACTAGTTGAATGATTACCCTGGTACATGTTAATGGTCCTATTTTCAATGATTTAAAAATGGAGTAAGGTAGGACATTAATTGAAGCACCGAGATCTAGCATAGCTCTTGGAATGTAAAGATTTCCCATTTTGCACGGAACAGTGAAAACACCCGGATCTTTACATTTTTTTGGTAATTGTTTTTGTAAAACGGCCGAGATGTTCTCACCAACTTTTACCATTCCACTTCCTTTTAATTTTTTCTTGGAGGTACAAAGTTCTTTAAGAAATTTGGCATATCGAGGAATTTTTTTAATTGAGTCTAGTAAAGGAATATTTATCTCGACTTTTCGAAACATGTCCATAATTTCTTGATCTTCTTTTTCTTTCTTTGTATTTTTCAATCTAGATGGAAAAGGAGGGGGAGTGATTTTTACCTCAATTTCAGTCGGTTTCTTTGGAATTTTGCTTTTGGTGTCGGTATCTTCTTCGATTTCTATCTCTCTTTGTCTTTCTTTAAACATGCTCGGTTCTTCATAAGTCTTACCGCTTCTCAAAGTAACAACATTCACATTATGCTTCGGATTTTCTTGGGATTGAGATGGTAACTTGCCTTGAGATTCCATCTTGTTCACAGAAGTGGCTAGCTGAGCCAAATACTAGCTCTTGTTTCTTGTTGGAATGATTGAGTACTTGAGGCTAGGCTTTTTACAATATCTTCCAAGGACATGCTCGTGTTTGCAGATTTTTGCGGTGGAGGATTTTGGTAGAATTGTTGAGGTCTTTCTTGGTATTGGTTACGATTTTGCTGTGGGTAGTTTTGATTGGATGAATAGTTGCAATTTTGGTTACTTCGGGGTTGTTCGAATTGTCTCTGATTTTGTCCGGTAAATCCTCCCATAGCTTTTGCTTGTTCTTGATCTTCTTGTAATTCAGGACACATATCAGTTGGGTGTCCGTATTGTAAGCAAATTCCACATGCTCTAACCACCGGTTCGACTCCTTTGTCTTTCGTTAGTTGCATCACAGCTTTGATTAGTTCGGAAATTTGATTTTCTAGATAGGGAGTGTTTACTTCTTCCACACCTCTTGGTGGGTGTGTATAACATTCATCTTCTCCTTGGGTATGCTTGGATTCCTCTGCCATTTTTTCGATTAATGCTCGTATTTGGGTTAGCTTTTGGTCGATCAATGAGCCTCCACTTGAGGCGTTTATCAAACGTCTCTCCATTGGTGTTAACCCTTCACAAAAATAGCGGAACAATTGGTAATCGGAAATACCATGTTGCGGGCATCGGGCACACAACGTTTTGAATCGTTCCCAATATATATGTAAAGCTTCCTTCTTCCCTTGCTTGATTCCGATGATTTCCCTTCTTAGAATTGATGCTTTCGTCTCCGGAAAATACTTGTCGAGGAATAACCGTGCAAGACCGTTCCATGTCGTGACCAACCCCGGTGGTAGGTCATATAGCCATTATTTTGTCGAGTCTAGCAATGAAAAGGGGAGTGCCCTTAGCTTAATTTGGCCTTCCGAGACGTCGTGTGGTTTCATTCCCACACACACGACATGAAATTCTTTCAAAAATTTATGAGGGTCTTCATTTTCTACACCTCGGTATTAGGGTAGTAAATGAATAACCCCCGATTTTAATTCGAAATTCATCATGTGTGGGTAGGTTATGCCGAGGGGTTGTTGGGTAACATCTTGTGTTGCCATTGACGAAGGGTTCGTTCAAGGGGTGGATTTTCGGCCATTGGAGTGTGATGTATATGAGAGGGAGGTGTCGGTGGGGTATCGTTATCTGTTTCTATTTCTGTTTCTGATGAGGAAAGATCTTGCCAAATGTTTATGATAGGAGGGGTTGATGAGGTAGCGGTTGGGAGGCTTGTTGTTTCTTGCGAAGTTTAGCTTGCTTCCTTAGCCGTTTTGCAGTTTTCTCAATCTTCGAATCAAGTTCAAGTGGCGTACCTGTACGTGAAGATCTTGGCATAAAATATTAGTAATACCGTGCTCCCCGGCAACGATGCCAATTTGTTGAGTGTGTCAAACCGACAAATAAAAGGGGTGGAAATATTGTATAAAATGAATTGTTGATTACCAATATTTCGTGATTTCACTACTTGAATGAATACTAACTATGTAGTATAAATGACAAGCAGGGTCGATCCACAGGGAGCAATGGTCTAGTAATTTATACTTAGACTTCACGAGATTAAACTTTAAAAAGAGTAACAAAGGGGGGGGGGGGGGGTTTGATGTTCTTACGAGATATGAATGTAAAATTGACTTGGAATGAAATATAGTAAAATTTCTTTCGTAGTTTATAATTTGGAGACAAATTCTGGTTTTGTACTTTTAGTTATATGATTGGAAATAACAAATAAAATGATGTTTTAACTTTAACCTTTCTAAGTTGGTACTTGTGTATATCGAGAAGCTCGGACATACACCATTCACCTGATTTATCTTAGCCAAGAGAAGCTCGTCAACCAAAACTAATCTTACTAATCAAACCTAGATAAGACCATAGAATTTGAATGAAAGATTGCATTATGTTTTGTGTGAATGTTCCCAAACAATGTTCAATACTCCTCAACAAGCGTGGAAGCGTCAAAACATGAGATATGATTTTCACCATTAAATGATGATTATCACAAATAACATTTTATGAAACAATTACACGGATTTCACAATTTATATGACTACATTGATTTGTACTTAAAATCAAGCGGCCAACATGAAGTAAATAAAAACCAAACACTTGTTAAATTTCAAAATCATATCACTAGAAATAAGTAAAATCAAACATCAAACCATATATTAAATCATAATCATAATCCTTAGTACAAAACCAGAATAATGAAGTTACTAGCCACCCATGACTAGTAAATGAAAAACAAACTTACAAAATGATGAAGTTCCACACTTGAAGTCGCACAAATTTCACAAACAAAATGAATTTATAGAATGATACATGAGATAATGGAAGAAGGGATGATCTTTAAGGCTAACCCAACACATCTATTTATAGTTAGATGTAAAGGGCAAAATAGTCAATTGTCCCTAACCAAACATCATCATTGCAAGACCCACTTCCTTCATCACATGGCCTCAAATCCAGATGGGATCTAAATCTGGTCGTCCAAGAGGGGGTGACAGCACATCTTGAGTATACAAATCAAAGTGGGTGAAAAAGCAAGATTTGACCACCTTTTCACATTACACGGCGCTGTAACTTAAAGGCTTAGAGTTACACGGTCGTGTAATTCTACAGACATTTCCTGGCCTCTTCCTCAAGCTGACATGTCATTCACGTGGCAATACAAGTTACACGGCCGTGTAACTTGAAGGCATAAAGTTACACGGTCGTGTAACCTTCTATTTCGTCTTCGGGATGTTTTTCCGCAACTCCTTCGTTTGTGCTCCGTTTCTTTTGAAATTTTCCGTGTAGCCTCCTAATGATCTCTTACGTATGATCCAAGCTCCAAAAGTACCTAAAATCAACCACAAGACGTGAAAGTAGATTGCTATTCCAAGAATCCCGAAAAACAAGAAAAGATGCATGAATGAGAACTAAACACATGGAAAAAGTAGGTTCTAAAGGGTTGAAAACACGCCTAAAAATACACCTAACAATAATTGCTTAAATCAATTATTAACACTTCATCCTTGCGTGTTTAATAGATTAATAGTTAAACATAAATTTTAAAATGCTTAAAATTTTAAATGTTTTATATATATATATATATATATATATATATATATATATATATATATATATATATATATATATATATATATATATATATAATATAATATAAATTAAATTAAAAAAACATTGGTAAGACCATGACTAGGCTCACCCATTCTAAATGTGTTTAGAATGTTTAAGGAGATCTCTTTGATTCCTAATGAAGTCGGTTTTTAAATAGCATTCATTGCTTACCACCCTTACCGGCTGCTGCATTTTCTTGAGTGGAGTTACCGAAAGGGTTTGATGGGGCAATGTTTCAAGTTAACATTATTATTTATTTAATTCAATTGTTGTTTAAATAAATTTAAGAATATAAAATAAATAAGTAAAAAATTGTTAATAGTTAACAAAATTTTTCAAAAGTAATTTGGCATTTCAAACCGGATTTTAAAAGTTTAAAAAGACCATTTTACCAAAAGAAAGTTAAAATGTTTTAACATAACAAAACGAAATCCCGTTTTATGAAAATGTAAATCTCATGCTACCCACGAAGAACCACATATTTAACCAGGCCCTTCCGGCGTGGGAAGTTTCATAGCCAACGCATCGGATTGGACTCGGCCAAAATGATGTAATACTAGCGATAACTCATGTATCATGGGCTGGGTGTCACATGGGTCCTTTGTGGTTGATTTACCATCCAAACCCGTGATCCGCGGCACCGCGGCATACCCGTCATGGGAGAAAGGATGAGCATGATGGGATTAAACGTGTCATTGATTAGAATCAATGAATCCCGAAAGATCTAGAAGTTTCCTAGAGATTGAAATTGGCAAAAGAGTATTGCCTACCTAAATAACTTTTAGCGGTGACTACAGCATACCTATTCACCACTAGAAGCGAAATATGGTTTCTAGGCTTAATAAAATAATTTATGGGTAATGAATTTTTAAGGGTTACTCAAACTAAAACTCTATCTTAGATATCAACTGAATAAAGTTTGAATGTTATAAGTTTTTTTTCTATGGGGTTTCCCCGATCAAAGTAACGACATAGAGTGTTGGTTCCAAAACTTGAGAAGAGTACTCAATTTTGAGGGAAAACATTATATGATTGAGGAATAAATTCCTAAGGATCATTTAGTGAGATCCATTAGCCCAATCCAAGCTTTGTTGAAGCAAGCCAATGTGAAGAAGTCTTATCTACAGCTCTTGGACGGGGCTTTGATCACATCAAGTCAATGGAGGGTGCAATTAGAATCTACAATGAGGAAGAACATGCCAAGATTCAACAATTTGGGCAAGACCTCCACAAAGCTTCCATTAATCGTATAGATGATCGTTTTCAGTTTGATACTAATCTTGTTGATAAGTGTCTATGGCCCCTTCTTCCGTTCTTCCAAAATCAACAATTGTATTCCTCATTTATCGAGGGATGTTGAGCTTGCAATGATTAAAGCTCACCAAGGGGAGGATTGACGGGTCGAGAAACAGGCTCTATTCCAACAACAGGATGGAGACTGTGGCCTAAGACCATAGATGGTTTGAAGCCATCTTTCGTTTAAGGAAGCTCAAAGGGTAAAGATAAAGTCCCTTCCTTCGAAGATCTTTCATCCGAAGAACAACAAAGGAGAAAACTCCAAATTGCTGCTATTCTTGCTCGAATAGAAAGGGAAGAGGTTGAGAAGGCGGACAAAGCTAAAGCTCGGGTTGATTGGCTCCCTGGGTATGGGAATCCTTAAGGGCATATCGAATCCGCTCCAGTGTAAAAAAAGCCAAATTCAGCATAAAGAGTTTAGGTGGGGGCCCCGGCCAGAGGAATAATTTCCTCTCACACCAATTATTCGAGTCGTCATCAGCACGGCCGAACCTTGTCCAAAGAATACTGACGTTTTTATGAAGAAATGCTTCCTTGATGAAATTTATGGGTGGTTAGTTGTTAGAAAATAATTCTTAAACTCTTCCTGTACTTGTTCCCAGAATTGGTTCCGAATACTACTTGAAGCATCTTGAAGACCGAAGTGTCTTCAGACACAAAAGGGGATATTTTTTAGTCGAAGACTTTTTTTGTGTCGAACAACAAGGAATCTTTGATGCACTTCATATTACATGTGTCAAAGTACTTTTGTTACGTCTGAAGTCGAGGCATTTCGACTTTGCTCCTTCAGATGTCCACATGGTCCAGTAGAGTGACTTGATGAAATTTATGGGTGGTTAGTTGTTAGAAAAATAATTCTTAAACTCTTCCTGTACTTGTTCCCAGAATTGGTTCCGAATACTACTTGAAGCATCTTGAAGACCGAAGTGTCTTCAGACACAAAAGGGGAGATTTTTTAGTGGAAGACTTTTTTTGTGTCGAACAGCAAGGAATCTTTGATGCACTTCATATTACATGTGTTAAAGTACTTTTGTTACGTCTGAAGTCGAGGCATTTCGACTTTGCTCCTTCAGATATCCACACGGTCCAGTAGAGTGACTACATCATGGTTGCATCACGATTGAAGATTCTCTAGAAGGATTGTAAGATTTCCTATGTAGCCATTACGAACGCCCCTCTAGTAGTACAACACGTGTAATAACATCATTGAGCCCCTGATCCACTATCATGTTCTTAGTACTAGTATAAATAGATAGAGTTAATCACTTTTGTAAGGTTGAAAACCATGTGAATCAAGGATTCCTTAGGATTATAGTTGATAAGGAGGTTTTGAAGATATGGTTTGTCATTGTTCCTATTTTGCGTAATACTTGAGCTCTAATCCCTTCTTCATCAATGGAATGTTGGATATTTAGTAATCTCTCTATTTTAATCTTATTCTGCACTAGACATATCTATTGGGATTTATTCTATTGACTCTTTGATTAGTCTTTTAGATCCGATTTTATTACCTCTCATTTACCCCCTCCAATAATATTAGCAATGTTATGTGTCATAATTGATAAAAAATTAATATCACTATTCTAATCATGGAGGGGGTTTTCAATGATTTCTTCTATTAACGGTTTATATTGAGTTCTTTCAATGTGAGCTTAGAATGATATATAACTAACTTATACAAGGAAGTAAAGATATTTGTTTATACTAAACATGAGTTAACAACGGTACATAAAAGATGATCATATCCGTTGATGAACATATATGTTGATGTTCATATTTGTTGATCATATTGCATAAGAAAACACCAAGTCTAAAGCCATCGTTGATACTATACTTAAAGACTATCACCGATCCAAATTGTTGTTGGCAACGACCATAAACGATCATGATTTAGTCATTTTCTTCAGAACTCTTCATCTATTGTTCAACATTCGCAAATTCAATTTCATGACTTGACACGCCTAGGTCGTCGTGCGGTCAAAAATAAAGAAAACCTAACACACACACTAGCACAGTGGTAGTCAGGGTCGATCCGCAGGAGCTTCGTGGTTAGACTAAATGACAGATTACCGACTAGTAGTGTCACGCTACAGTCGGAGGACCTAGTTTATAAGTGCTCAACTACCCAAAAAGCAATCACCAAACAAAGTCAAGCCAAGCATAAGCTAAACTCAACTCAAACTACTAGTCACTTTCTGAAATCAGAAGTGCATCTCTGAATCAGAAGCAAACAAAGGCATCCAAACAATCACAAGGTATAACCTAAACCAATAGCTATAGTCCAACTGAACAAGTACTGGCCAAAGTTCAATACCAAAGCTAACCTATTTGGCTACTGATTTCAGCAAAGGAAATAGTCCCAAACAAGGCCAAAACAAGATCCAAAACACAATTCAAACAATCCAAACACAAGCATAAACATCAAAATACCGAAAAACCAAGATTAATTGTAACCAAATGCTTTCATTAACCAAAAAACAAATTCCAAACATCCAAACAGTATCCAATGATGCTAAAACAGAAACCTAAAGTGCTCAAAGTCAATGGTTGTCACTCCCAAAGACTTTAGCTACAAATACTACTTGCTACTAAAAGGAAATTAAATTCAAAAACATGAAATACCAATTGAGATGTTGCTGAAACGAAATCTTGGAGTCAAAGAGCTTCAAGGTCGATTTTACACCCGGTCTTTGCTAGGGTTTTCGGCTGGAATTGCCTCTATTTATATTTTCAAATTTCCTGCAGCCGCGCCGCGCAGATGAAGAATCCGCGGCGTACGTACTTATCTTTCCCCGTTTTTTCGTCATTTGAATGTGTTACACCGCCTTAAGCCCGCGTCGCGTGTTTCATAGATCCGCGGCGCGCGTACGTGTTTCCTTGATTTTTCATTCTTTTCCCAACTTCTTCCTTTTGCACGCTTTTAGTCCATGTTTCCATTCTTTTCTTCCAAACAAGTCCTGGCACGAAAAGTGAGAATACCCCGACATATCTGATATAATTTCATCAAGAACAGGGCTCAACAATGCCTAAAATACTTGATATCACTAGGCGTTGTCAAACACCCCACACTTGTGCCTTGCTTGTCCCCAAGCAAGAGAGTTTTTAACAAATTGTAATAAAGACTCAAACAATTTTTGACTGTGTTCAGTTTCAAAGTTTATTGCTCTATGAGTTAGAGTGGAATAGTTCGCGAAAACATAATTGAATTGTTCTTTGGAATTCATGGATTTCTAGAGAACCCTTGATTACAAACTTTCTGTTCACAATGAAGTGTACTTACTTATTCAGATTCTAAAGGCCATTAAAGAATTGTCCATGACTTTCGATGTTGTCCGTGTAACGAGCTTTCAGAAATACCATCCCAGACCAGACGATCTTAGGTGGCAAGGTGCGTAAGGTCCACCCATTTTAGACCTACCGGCTCGAACAACAAAGGCCACTGATTGACATTTCCTTCCTAAATTCAAATCCTAAAACAGCTCAATCTTTTAAACTCGTAAAACTCAACTTATTTGACTAAAGTGATAGCATGATCACAACTATATAGTATTTCTTGAAAAATACTAATGCTATCACAATCACAAACCATTCATTTCAAAATTGCAATTTATTAAAAATTTTGAAAAATATTGCTAAAAATTTGAAAATTGATCATTTCTGCAAAAATTTCAAAAAATTCTCTTTCGACCGTCCACACCCCACACTTAAAACCGTACAACATCCCCATTGTACAAAAAATTATTTCAAAACAAGGGAGAAAGAGTTACCCCTTTTGGACGATAGATTGCTTGGTGCTCAGTTAATTGCGAACAAACGGATCCCTGATTTCGTATTCCGGAGTTGTAGCGCTACAGTGAACACGCCGGTGGTCGAGACAAGTGGAGGGGGCACGGTGACCCCACACTTGTCTGAGACAACTCCTTCTCAATTTGATATAACATGCATAACTCAACAAACAAATTAAAAGCAAACATGACAAATAAAATATAAAAACTGAATACAGATAGTGGTGTCATAAGTTTTTGTACATATATCCCTAAAAATATAAAAAGAAAGAAAGACGAAAAAAATACATCAATCATCATCCTGGTGGGTCCCGGATGGACCTGCCCCGTCATCGTTAGAGGGGTGAGGTGGAATGTCGTCAAAATGCATCCGCAACATTATCATCCTCTGCGTCTCCGCCATCCAGCGATCATGTGCCTCTCGAGCAGACATCCTCTGACTGAGGTCCTGGATGGCTGCCATGACCTCGGATAGCTGAGGCTGAGGTGCTGGCTCGGCGGGTACCTCCCGCCTCTGTCGTCTCCGGACCGGCTGAGCATAGGCCGGCTGGGGTGCCTGGGGAGGCTCTGTAGGTGCCCCGAATGAACTGCCCCGGGCGCTGCTGCTCAATAAGCCGCATCCTCTCCAAAGTGCATGCTGTCGTGTGAGATGGAGGCAACGCGGTCAAAGAAGCGGCCACGGAGGCAGTAAGGATCCCGTACGAACGGGCCAGGCGGGTAATGAAATACCCCCGGGCCAATGGACTGCTAGTGGAGGCTCCCGTCGAGTGAGTGGAGAGAGCAACTGCGAGGGCGTAGGGGAGGTGGAGGAATCGGGACGGGTCGAGGAGAGCCCAAAAGAATGTCATATCCTCCCCAGACACCTTCTCGCCCCCCTCCCGCTGCATGATGGAGGTGGAGACGATACGGTGCATGAGGCGGTGGAGTGGGTCACGGAGGTGGCTCTCCCTCGAGGTCCCCGCCTCGTACACAACATTGGACAGTGGTGTCCAAATCTCCATGTTGTCAGGCCTCTCCGGCTGGCCCTAAATACATGCTCCAAAAAACTGAGTGAAGTGGCGGTGCTGAAGATCTGCCGGAGTATATAGGCCTACGCGCCTCCCGAACTCCCGGAGGTTGCACTCCCTCTGTGCACCTCCCAGTCGAAATCGCACAATCCTGGATCGTGGGTCTGACGCCCGAGGAGCAAAATGGATCGTGGAGAGAAACTCCAACAGCAGCTCGGTGTAGACCACGTCCTCGTCCGTGGCCATGATCCTGTCCCAGCCATGGCATGTAAATGATGCCTCCTCGTGAGTCCAGGTGCGATGTAGAAATGGCTCGATCGCACCCCATAGTCCTGCGTCTCTCAAAATGTCCCTATCAATGACTGTTGCCTCGAGAACCTGGCGACCAGTCAAGGCATCTCTCCTCGAAACATACTCTGCTGAGCTGACCAGTCCCTCGGGGAACTGAGAAAATGGTGATCTAATCTGAACATCATCTGCACAAAAAGACACATAGCCACAAAAGACAAAACAATTTTGCAAAATCAGTCCTTTTCTTCCCCACCGCACCGCGGCGCGGCCCAAGAGCAAGGCGCGTCGCGGCGAGCGGCTGTTTGCAAAACCCCGAATCAAACTCGCAATTTAACCTGCTAAAACTCGATCCAATCACACCACAAGGTAGCCTAAGTGCCGACTAACTCATCTAGGGTCTCCATTTGGCAAAACAAACACCCTATGAGTTAGCATTGGCGATTCTAAGTTTTGAACTTTTCTGGACAAATCACTAAAATTAACTACCTAATTGCTAGTTTTAACAACTAATAGATAGTTAGAATAGCGTACCTTGGCAGTAGAAACAAAATGAGCAAGAAAAAACACGAGAGAAATTCGTTGATCAGAGCTCCGAGTCGTGTGAGGTGTGTGTTGAGTCGCGGCTTACCTTAATATAGGAGAAAACCGTCTGATTGTTTCCCGCGTCGCGCATTTGCACTTTGCGCGTCGCGCGTGTCACCAAATCAACCACTGCGCATCGGGTTGGTTTACGACCCTGCGTCGCGTAATTCAAAAACCCGCGGCACGGTCTTCAAAAATTTAAAAACTTCTCACACGACCCCATACTTATTTTAGACCACTAATACCTGCAAAAGATCGATGTATTTTCCTAATTAAATTTTAAGAAATATAAAACCTAACCTATGACATGATGGGTTGCCTCCCAACAAGCGCTAAGTTTAACGTCTTCAGCCAGACGTGGTACTCCTACTACAGCTACGGTGGATCGTACGCCATTTGTTTCTGCTGCATTTCTACTTCCACCGTCCTTTCGCTGACCCACTGTTCCTCAAACTTTCCTGGGTCGAATGGCTTGCCGGTCATTCTGTTGCTGCCCGGTCGCTGTTTGTTGATTAATTCCCGTGAGTGCTTGGAGGTAGCTTTGAACCTCCAAGCTCGGTCCTTCCTTCTGCATCTCTTCAAGGTCAAAGGCTTGACATGAAGCGCCCCCAGTGCCTCTTCCAGTAGTTGTTTCATACCCCGTTTGCTAGTGTCTCGCATGCTATCTTCAGGTTGCAATTTTGGCTTGCAGTACCAATAAAAATTTTCCAATCGAATGGGATCGGAAGGCAACATGTCGGGATGCTTCCATATCTCCTCATCGATGGTATTGATCACATCTAATTTTCCATTCATGAATGGATCATGAGTGGTGATAAAATCATGTTTATTGTTTTCAAATATCAATTCGTCAGTATCAATTTCTTGATCATCGTCCAACAGGTGGATCGGGACCAAGAGTGAGTGACTGGTTTGATCTGATGGTGGTACAAAATCACCCATCACCAGATCCTTGCTTTCAAATTTCTCAAAATTTTCAAAAATTTCAGGAATTGTTGGGCTGGGGTTTGTACTGTCACTTACAGTCCCCTCCACAACATCCTCATCAATCAAATCGTCTGGTGATGGTACAGATTCACACATCACCAGATCAACATTATCAATACTTTCAAAAACATCAAAAACTTCAAAGGTTGTTGAGTCAGAAGTAGCATTGTCACCTACAACCTCTTCCTCAACAACCGTTTCAACCATCTCAATGGTCTCTTGATTTTCCCACAGTGCATGCCCTTCCATCACATATTCAGGTGATGCAAGTTCACACACATTATTATTGGTATGAAAATCACTCGCCTCCGGTTCTGGCGAAGGTGGCGAACATTTCCAACTTTCCTCTAACCAATCTAAAGAAGCTTGTAATCTTAAAAGAGCATCAGCCTGGTCCTTCTGTTCTTGGTGAGTGTTATACCAGAGTACCCAAAGTTGGGCCCAAGTTGCAGAATTTTCAGGTTGGGATGACTCCTCGGTCCGCCATCCATTGTCATTGAGTGATCCAATGTAGCAATCATCCTCGTAATAGGTGTCGGCCGGATTTTCATAATCTTCATAATACTGATCCGGGTACATGTAATCACCCATTATAAGGATGTACACATACCAGAATTTAAAGTACTAAAATCAAACATCAAAAATCAGAAACTAAATCCTACAGATCACCTAATCTAAGCTCACAGCTCCCCGGCAACGGCGCCAAAATTTGACACGCCTAGGTCGTCGTGCGGTCAAAAATAAAGAAAACCTAACACACACACTAGCACAGTGGTAGTCAGGGTCGATCCGCAGGAGCTTCGTGATTAGACTAAATGACAGATTACCGACTAGTAGTGTCACGCTACAGTCGGAGGACCTAGTTTCTAAGTGCTCAACTACCCAAAAAGCAATCACCAAACAAAGTCAAGCCAAGCATAAGCTAAACTCAACTCAAACTAACCTAGTCACTTTCTGAAATCAGAAGTGCATCTCTGAATCAGAAGCAAACAAAGGCATCCAAAAACATCCAAACAATCACAAGGTATAACCTAAACCAATAGCTATAGTCCAACTGAACAAGTACTGGCCAAAGTTCAATACCTAAGGTAACCTATTTGGCTACTGATTTCAACAAAGGAAATAGTCCCAAACAAGGCCAAAACAAGATCCAAAACACAATTCAAACAATCCAAACACAAGCATAAACATCAAAATACCGAAAAACCAAGATTAATTGTAACCAAATGCTTTCATTAACCAAAAACCAAATTCCAAACATCCAAACAGTATCCAATGATGCTAAAACAGAAACCTAAAGTGCTCAAAGTCAGTGGTTGTCACTCCCAAAGACTTTAGCTACAAATACTACTTGCTACTAAAAGGAAATTAAATTCAAAAACATGAAATACCAATTGAGATGTTGCTGAAACGAAATCTTGGAGTCAAAGAGCTTCAAGGTCGATTTTACACCCGGTCTTTGCTAAGATTTTCGGCTGGAATTGCCTCTATTTATATTTGCAAATTTCCCGCAGCCGCGCCGCGCAGATGAAGAATCCGCGGCGCGCGTACTTATCTTTCCCCGTTTTTTCGTCATTTGAATGTGTTACACCGCCTTAAGCCCGCGTCGCGCGTTTCATAGATCCGCGGCGCACGTACGTGTTTCCTTGATTTTTCATTCTTTTCCCAACTTCTTCCTTTTGCACGCTTGTAGTCCCTGTTTCCATTCTTTTCTTCCAAACAAGTCCTGACACGAAAAGTGAGAATACCCCGACATATCTAATATAATTTCATCAAGAACAGGGCTCAACAACGCCTAAAATACTTGATATCACTAGGTGTTGTCATGACTCAACATACTTACTTTTTCGCATCATAACAATTTTAGGGAATCTGAAACATCGTTCAGGTATGTGATGAGTACCACATGTCAGAAGTTTATTATAAAGGAGGACGACATAAACGATCGATGGTGTTGTCCTGGTAAAAAATAAACCGTAATACCACCAATAGCTAGGTTAAGTAAGGGTCGATTCTAGGGGGAGTTCGTGGTCAAACTTTATGTTATGGTAATCAATAAGAAAAGACAAATACAGTGCAAGTGTAAACAAAGGAAATGACAACAAGAATTATCAGTAAAACAACACGGTACTTCTGGTTCAGTGTCAAGTGATTGAGACTCACATGTTTTTCTTCCCTTAAGTTCCAATTTAATTATGAAAACATAACTAAGGTCAATTACTATGTAACCATTAACCTTCAACACACAATATGTCACTCAAATAACTGCCTTACTCCCTGTGTCTACTTGAATTTGGCACAATTAGTGATTTACGAATATCGTGTCTTACACTTACCAATTACAAATTTAGCATTTGAAATCACAAGTTCAGTATAATGTATGTTAACTCAACTGATCTTCTTAATTCCTAAACTAGGTGAACTCGACATGATTAGTGAATGGGCAATAGACTATCTTAATTGTAAAATTAAACACACTCAAATAACCCAACTTTAATTACTATACTAAAAAGCATACTTGAAAAACAAAAGAGTCTCTTTACGGTTAACATCATTTTAAAACGCATAGTGAGCTTACCCGAGGCTGTCCCATTCGGAGTGGGCAGTAAACTACCACACTCGGACCAAACCTCCAACAATAGTTTTAACACACTCAAAAGTTATATGATTCATCATCTCAAAAGTTATGTATAAATCTCAGTATGTCATAAAGGTTTACAAAAATGGATAGTTATGTTATGCAATGCAATGCATGATGCAACTATCCCAACCCATGTCCATCTCATAAAAGTCCAACTCACCACAATGGCACCTACCTAAGTTCACAAATGACACGCACAAAGCATGTCACTCGAACCCCGTATAGGCAAAAACTAGGACTAGTGGCCATCACACTAGCCCCATGAGGGTTAGCAATTCCCTCATGCGGTTCCCTATTGTCGGGAACGGTTTTCCCTAAGTCTAGGACAAACATCTCATTTTGGGCATTTTGCCCATTATTTCCCTAAATCCGAGACAATCATCTCATCTTCGTTATAAGGTGCACTCAATCAATCCCATCCTATATGCAATGTAATGCACAAATAGGATGCTCAAAACATCTTTCAAAACATCATAATAGCCTTTGTTTGAAAACATCTTTAAAAGGACTCATTTCATGCAATGCAACATAGTACTCATATAACAATTAGCACATAAAAGCATGCATGAAAATAGTTGATAACACACACAAAAGATAATAGAAGGGATGTGTACTCTCGGTAAACATACCCAAGGTCAACTGACAAGTCAACACTAACTCCACACACGGTTTGATGCATTTGGAGGCGCTCCTAGACATCATCTCATCCATCACATCCTCTTAGTTGAGTGCTAGCTCAAGTCCTTAGTCTCACCTCGAAGTCATTACAACATATCTCCTTCCTACAATACAAGAACGGAAGGTACCATACTCGTTTCATCTAAAAGTCGTACTATAATTACTTCTTTGAACTAAGAAGGAACTATCATCCACCATCCCAAAATGAAGTCCTTGACTCTCTAATATAAGGAAAATCTTAGTTAAAACATCCCCAAAGTTTGGATTAAAACAAGGACCCAAGGCCCAATCCATAGAGCTAAAAACTCCTAAATGATGAAAATATGGAAAACCCCCTAACACGGGTCGTGCTCCCTGACATGGGCTGGGTTCAGAGTCAGCAGATTGCACGGACCCTTTTACACGGGTCGTGTTCTGCAACACGGGTCGTGTACGGCCTGCTGTAGCTTCATTTTTGGTCCTTTTCACTCCCTTTTGACCCAATTCAAGTTCCAATTCAACCCAAGACTAATTATACATGAAAATACACATTTAAGAACTCATTTCCAAGTATTCAACTCCCAATCCAAGTGTTCATGACTTAAACCAATGGAAATCACAATTCAAGTTATTATCTCTTAACAAGTGATTCATGAACTATGTTCCAATTGAATCATTACACCTAACACCATCAAGTCCCCATTAAGTCCTTAACAAAGGTCATCTCTTAAGAGAATCATTCCCACACAAACTCCAAAGAAGATAGCCTCATGGAATCTCCAATTCCAGTCATTTGTCTAAATGACTAAACTCATGGAATACCCAATTCCAATCCATCAATGGATGATTACAAGTGGATATTCCTTCTTCCATTCCATGGAATCATTGGGAAATGATCCTTACTTAAATATTACTTCCAAATTTATGTATTAAACTCCTTCATCCATTAAACAAGAGGTCCATTCCTCATATACATGAATTAAAAGCCATTTCAACACCCAATTTCCATATTCTAGTGATTCATTACACATCAAGGGTTGGAATCCTTAGGGAATCATTAGAAATGAATCCCTTCATCCAGAACTACCATATTCATCCATAAATTTCAAGATTCCTTCACTATTCATCAAATCCCCAAATTCTAGGGTTCATAACACTCAAATCAATCAAGTAATTGAATCTAGAGCATCCATGGATTGAATGTAGACTCCAACAACTTATAAACATCAAACAAACAATGGGAATCATAGGAAAGACCTCCTCCCATCATAAATTTAGTATTGGGTCTAAACCCAAACCCTAACTCGAAATCTAAAGCTAGAATATGAAGGGTTTATACCTTAGATTGGCTAGGAACTTCAAGTATATGATCAATCTTCAAGAACAAGCACCAAAGACCTAATGGTCCAGCGGCACAGGAGTATACCCGGCTTTCTTGAGGTCTCAGCTTCAAATCCCACCAGGGGATTAGGTGGTTTAGGTGTAGAATAGGTGTAATGTAATATTTGTCATTTCTAAAAAAAAATCTTCAAGAACAAGCATATATTCATCTTGGAACCATGGAAAATAGCCATCTCTCTACCTCTCCATCCTCAAAAACGTGATTGTGGCTGAAATAGGGGAAAACCCTCACTAAAACTTGGTATCTTTCAAAATTGGCAATAATAGTCCCTATAGTTTGATCCTTCTTCACCCAACACCCAACAAGTCAACTCTTCTAACAAGAAGTCCCCATATTCATACAAATGCCCCAAATATAATTATTTCTTTCACTTGAGACATTGACTAGGTCAACCCTAACCCTTAGTTTCCAAATTGACATAAACGATCCCTTACACTAAAATTCTTTACAATTTAGGTCCTTAATATTAATTCAAGGAATTATTTGACCTAATTTAAACTCCACATCAATTCATTCATAATATCTTCTAATTTTCCAAATCCATGACTAGTCAAATCTACTTAGGGCAAGTTTGGCCAAATTGACACTTTTAGTCCTTATGACAAAATTTTTCACATTTGGTTACAAATAGATTTTAAAACTACATTTGGCTCATTTATTCACAATATAAAAATATAACAAAATATTAAATTTATTTATTCATTTGTTTATTTATTTACAAATTAAGTTTTATTTGTCGGTTTAAGTCCAAAACTCCTAGGCCCAAAACACGGATGTTACATTTATAGGCTCACAAGAATCTTAAAAACTTGGAGATTAAAGCTGCTACAAAAATCTTAAAAACCTCGTTTAGTTCTCATAAATTTCTGTCTATATATATTGTAAATCAAATCAACCCACTCATGTTCTTGATCTATACTAAATTGGGTTTTCTTTTCGCCATTTTTTCAGGCGAGATAGAGGTGGTAATGGTTGCAAAGTCGGAGATGAAAGTTTCAGATCGGGAAACTAAAGCGAGACCTGAATGTCGGAGGCCTGGAGCGAGGGAGGCGGCGGCGTGGACCGACGACGACGTGAATCAAATGGGTCGGCAGCGAGGATCGATGGCCGGAGTTAAAAGATCCGACAGTCGTGGTGAATCCTTGAAAGCTGGGGTGAAGATCGCTGAAAAACAGGAGAGAAGAAATGATATGTTGTGTGAATGAACTGAAGAGGCAGAAAGAGGGAAAAAGTGTAAATTTAGGTCTTTTTCCAACAGACGTGAAAAAAACTTTTTTCAACTATTTTGTCTTCCAAAAAACAAACATCCTTTTTGTAAAAGATCTACCCATCAGAAAGGTTTTAGGTGAAAAGTTTTTTTCATGAAAAACAAACACCTCCTAAATGTTTAGTTAACAGAAAGACTTGAAGTCTCAACCATTTTATAAGGCTCCACGGAGTAGGAGTGGCCAAACCACTCGCCAAACCTTTTGGCCAACCAAAAGCACTCGCCAAGACTACTCCGGCCCCTCTCGCCATCCTCACTCGCCATCCTCACTCGCCAACCGGTTGGCGAGATGCCAACAGCTATTTTCCTTGTACATCTAGCATTAGCACTTGTACAACTTTCTCCTTTGGTCATTCGTTGGCCATTGGCCACCACTGCCTACAAAATGGTCAACGCCTGCCAACCATAGTCTGGCCCACAAAAACCCCTTGGCCATCCGTTGGCCATTGGCCACCACTCCGTGTAGCCTAAGGGATGCAATTTCAAACACAATTCCTGGTTATCTTCTATAATACTCAAGAAACGTGTGGAAAAAAAAATTTAAGTATTTTTTTTATTAGTCCTTTTCAAATTGCAGAGTAATATGGTACACTCATACCCAATCCTGTGGAGTGGTCGATCATCTTCCTTGGCGGCACTTTTCCGTCACTGGGACAATTGAGTGGTGCCATTCATCTAATGTTGTCGTCTTCCATGAAAATGAAGGATTCAACATGATCATAAGTAAACGCTTTGAATCCTACGATGGTCAAACCTTCAAATTTCAATTTTCTCCATTAACCGCTCAAATGCCCATGATTTCTCGTAATTCGGTCCACTCATTAATTCACATATTCACCGTATAAAGCAAAAAATCGTCAATTTGATCTGACAATCTCCCTTTCTTCTCTGCCTTTCCTGCTGTCGCCTCCGCTCCATTCTGCAGGTATCATGATCGCTCTTTGCTAGCTAATTATTGAAATCGACAATTGTTACGATATGATCTGTTGATTAATTGCTTTATCAACAACTCGATTTGGAGCTTGATCTACTGATTTTGCGTTATAATTGTAAGGGGAACGGAAGAAGATGAGTTCATTGTTTGTGAAAGGAATGCTCCTGAAGTCCGCCGATGATGCGTACTCACCGACGAGACTAAAACAACCGCCGACATGTGAAAATAGCGTTCTTCGTGTATTAGATCACCACCGTCAACGTCGTTTTCTCCAGTGGATTCGCCGTGATAACCTGAGCGCAGGGCGCAGAACGTACTTGCAGGCCGGTGGCTCAATTCCATTACGAGCAGTCCTCAATCCGGTGTCTCCACCATTAACGACGACTAAAAAGGTATGTATGCGTTACTTCATTAATTATTGGTTCTGATTTCGCAAATTTAAACTGTTCGAATGCATGTATATGGCCCTACGATTCTATTGGTTTTAGGTCTTATTTTTTCCGATCAAAATTTCCGACGAAACCATATTCACTTGAATCGACATGTTTAACCTAGCTACGTTTAGTTCAGTTAAAGACGAAATTAGAAATACAGGGAACAGTAGTTGGTAACTATTAGACGCAATAGCATGTTTTTTTTAGAACGGCAATAGGAAGTTCATAGCAAAAACTACATGATCAGATCAATTTTCAAATGAGTGACGTGGCATATGTGGCATGACACATTGGAGCTTACAGTATTACGCCCCGAGCTAAAAAAAAATCTAAACGCATATTTATAAGTAATAAATTTGTTATATATTATTATATATAAATATAAATTAAACATTTCTCTATTTTTATGAGGACCAAACGCCTTAACATTTTCATATTTTATATATTTTTAAAATAATTAACGTTGAGAGAATGTGTCCTTGAGTGCGTCATCCCTACATGTTGGGGATATAGTGGATATCTAACATGTGTCATGTTAAGTGCCTAGTACAATATTACATCATGCTATATCAACATTATATAAGACCAAACTTTATAATCTATACATTTTTTAAATGTTTATAAATGGAGCTCACCGCTTTATTTATTAGCATTTAAATCTTTTATATTAATTCATAAAACAATAATAAAATGTTTTTAAAAATATATACAATATTGGCCTCGCCATTGTAAAACTAAATATAACATCCATGATCAGAAAAAAGTTTGATAAAAGATATTTTATCCGTCACATATGAATAATGATTGAGACATGAGAATCTATTAGCTTCTTGGGCCTAGTTTTTATCTTATAATGGGTAAATCTTATGCTATCCACTTCCCTTACCTATCAAGATTGTGGTCTTCTCATATTCTCCTTATCTTATTCATATTTTTGAATGTGATGTAAATATCATGTCAATTTTTTCTCTACTCCTTGTAAAAGAGAGGAAGTGCTCCTACCAGAGAAGGTATGGTGGGTTTTTATCGTATTCCCAGTCACCACATATGGGAACCACCAAATGGTGAAATGTTCCCCCACCCCAGCACAACCACATCATCCTCACCGCACCATGCGGTGGGTGTTACCGTTTACTCTCATAATCTAAGGGAAAGTGAAACGTGTAGTCCTTAAAATATTTGGAGTGCTTATTCATAATATAAGAAAGAGTAAGAATCAATTGTATTGCTCTACCTTGCTTTACCTCTTGAGTTACCAAACCACTCGTTGATTCTGTTATGGAAAAAGTGAGAATTAATTCTATTGCTTTCAGCGTGTGGTTTGTTTTTGGAAAAATGGCCATCCGCATCCACTAACGAATTTGGCTTATTACTACTAATAAAGATTATGGGTCCCCCCTTATTAAATTTTATAACTCTTGGTTGCTTTTGGATGGTATCAAAGAAGTTGTCTCTAAAGCTTAGTCCACTTCAAACCAGAATGGTCTCCCGAATATCATTATTCTTCACAAATTGAAAAGCGGTGAAAAATGCTCTTAAAGCATGGAGAAACGACAAGGGGAGATGAAAACAAAGAAACCACCGACTTAAGAAGAATATTGACCAACTTGAAATTGTTGTTGAGTCCTGCTTATTAACCACACCGAAAAGAGACCAAAGGAAAACATGTAAAAGAAGCTCAATGATTTGGATTCTAATCAAAACTTAGATCTAAGAGAAATAAACAAATAGCAAGGATAAAATGGGTCAAAAAGGGAGACGAAAATAGTTTCTTCTTTCACAGTATCATCAATGACAACAAACGGGGGACTAGAATAAATGGGTTATTCATAAACGAGTTTTGGGAACCGATCCTTGGATAATAAAATCAGAAATTTTCAATTTTTTTCTCCACTAAATTATGCAAAAGAGGGGTTGTCCATCCAAAATTCAACAACCAAAAGTTAAAAAAAAAAACATTCTGAAAGACCGAGATTTTCTTGGAGATACTTTTAATTTATTCTAGCATAAAATCGCTATTGTAGTTGTGCTAGTGAAAAAGCATCGGGCCTCGTCGGATTTACTTTCAAATTTCTTAAATAGTTTTGGAACTTAATTCACCCAAATCTCTTCAATGCTTTGCAAAACTTTGAAGACCCGAGGCTTATTAGGCATGGGTTCAATGCCTCCCTTATTACTTTAGCACCTAATTTAAAGACCCGACGAGATAGAGGACTACTGTAACGTCCCAAAGTCCAGGGTAAAAAGCTTTGTTTTAAAACGGTTCAAATACATGAATCGGGTAGTCAAATAAAAATCATCAAAATTAAAACTTGATATTCAAACATATAAAAATCGTATTGAACAAAAACATTTGCAACCATTATCCAACGGAAGACTTGATTATCAAAACTTCAGATATGGTATAGTCGCGCCGTGCTTCAAGCTCAAGTCAGCAAATACTTGAAAAACAGTTAGGGTGAAAGAGTAAGCACAAAGATTAGTGAGTTCCACAAAATACCACATGATTCATCACATAAGCATAATCACAAAAAGGTCTCCGAGTTTGCCCCGATCCTCTTCGGCTAAGAACTCACGAGGTTGTTCCGTCCTGTTCGTCACAGAATCAACTCATTCTTTGATCCTTGAGTGCCCAGGTACGACCGGCCATGCATCATCCTTTATCATGAAGCAACCATCGGATTGATCAACTCATTTTTCAGTCGCCAGAACGAATCCAACGAGTATCACATAAGCACAATAGCCTAAGCATGCAGCCTAACTCATCGTGTTCCTATTACCAACCATACAGTCAAATAACGTAAGACGCGCCTAGTTAATATATATTACTTCACACAATGATTAAGGCTACCTACGCATGCAACTTCACTCATAGTATAGTGAGAAGACTCACTTGATCTGCAACCGTAAGCAATACAGCACTCCACGTGAGTGTGTCCTCAGATCCCGACAAAACGAATTCCCTAACAAAGGTAAACTTCACTTAGAACTTCCTAAACTCCAAACAGGATAAACCTCTAACACCGGTACTCGAAATCCTCAAGTTTAACCAAAAGTCAACGGTCAAAGGTCAAAGTCAAAGTTACGGTCAACAACCAGTTAGCACCGCTATCTTCCCAAGATAGTGTGGCTAACTTAGAACAGTCTCAAAAATCCATTAAGCTCTTAATCCATTCAGCCAAGGTCTTAAACTTTCCAGGAACCTTCCAAACAATCCCTAGGTCCATAAAAATCCTAACTTTATCATCCAAACATGACCATGCATGCAAATGGTCAAGATCTTGGTCCAAAATGGTCAAAACTCAACAAGACAACCAAAGAGAGTTTGACTTAGTCTCTAAACCAGCTTAATGGCTCCAAATCATGACTTAAAGGCATAAAGTTTGAACTTTATCCTTCCCAACCATGGATAACATCATAAGGGGCCTTTATTCCATTTTTCCATCATCATAAACACAAGATCAATCATTTAAACATAAAAAGGAGCAAACTTTAAACTCACAAAGGTCCAGAAGTGCTGATCTTGATGATTCAACCTTGAAGGATAGCTTCTAGCACCACCATGTACTATCACACCACCTTTTCTACTCCAAGAATCCTTCCAAAGTGACCAAATGAGGCAAAAATCCACCAAGAGGGCTAGAGAGAGCTTGGGGACGACTTGGAGGCTGAAAATGATGAAAATAGCGGCTGCCCTAGGTCATAACACCTTTATATATGACCCAAACTTCAAAATATAGGGTTTTGTCCCAAATAGGGCAGTTAGCGTCGCTAACCCTTCGGTTAGGGCCGATAACTGAGATCGTGCAAACCCACCACCAGGCCATGAAATTAGCGTCGCTAACCTTATAGTTAGCTGCGCTAATTCCCTTTTCCAGCTTTATTCCATAACTTGCTTCTTTTAAGCCTTTAACTTTAGACTTCCGGAGATAGGGTCTTACAACTACCGCCCCATTAATCTTGTTGGGTGCTTTCTGAAAGTCATTTCGAAGCTCCTTCATCCTAACTTAAAATCTATTAACTTCAAGGGAGCAATATCCTTGATAGGCCTTTCATCATAAACAACATCTGCACATGGGCTAAAAAATTAAACAACATATGATGTTTTTAAGGTTGATCTAACACAATAACTTTTGATTTCTCTTTCTTGGGAATTCCTTGACTCGGTCATGGCCCAAATGAATTTTGGTTGCAAAGGAAGAGTTAGGTTAGGGAGATTCTTTGTTCAAGTCATGCTTCGGTTCTTGTCAATGAAGCTCCGGCCAAAGAATTCCCTATCTCGAAAGGATTTAGGTAAGAACAGTCTTTGTTTTCTTTTATCTTCATTCATTCTTGCTATGGAAAGCCTTCACGTGTTTATGGATTCAACTTGGTAAAACATCTCTTTCAAGGCATCACCCTCCCTAATAATGGGCCCACCTTATCTCACTTTATTTATATTGACGACGTGATATTATTATGAGTGTTCTGAAGCTAACTTCATTAAACTTAAATGGTTACTCCGTTTCTTCCGTCTTGTTTTCAGCTTGAAGCTAAATTTTGCTAAAATTGAAGTTTTCGGTTTTTGTGTGGAAAATTTAGAAATTACACGTATGGCTCATATGTTGAATTGTGATGTTCCATTTAGCTACCTTAGGGTCCCGTTTGGCGCCAATATGAAAATTGCTAGGAATTGGAACCCTAATGTTAAACGATTCAAGAATAAAGAATTCGTGGAAATCTAAAAAGTTTTCATTCGCGGGTCCATTGATTTTAGAAAAGTCGGTTTCGGGTAGTCTTCCACTTTACTATTTCTTCATATTCAAAGCGTTGGAAAGAATTATTGGAATTTTAGAAAGAAGTTTCTTTAGGGAGGTGATAAGACTATAAATAATATTAATTGGATTGATTGACATAAAATCATTGCACGGGCTTGTTATTAATTGTTTGAGTAACCTAAACATTGCTTTGCTTGCCAAATGGTGGTGGAATATAAATGCTGCCTATTGCACATGGTTCCAAGTTATTAGAGTCGTAAACAATTATAATGACCATGATAATTGTAAAATGGCAAAGAAATCTAACCCCGATTTGTGGCTACAACTTTCTAAAATTGCTGAAGATTTAGTTGAAATAGGTATAAATATTAATAAAGTTTTTAAAAGGAAGGTTACAAATGGTTCTAATAAATTGTTGTGGAAAGACTCTTGGATTGATTATATGCATGTAAAAAAAATTCTTCTAAAACTTTACTTAGGTGTTGTTTGTTTTTGAAGATGTAAAATGTTTGCATTTTGCGGATTACATTTGCAGAAGAAGATGTGGACAAAACATTTGTAGTCTGCAAGAAAAAGATTGTTTGTTTTTTAAAGTTTGCAGGATGCTAAAATAAACTAAATTTTTAAATAAAACGTTGTAAATTTTTTGATGAAACACGGGTCTTTTTAAAAAAAATACCAATATGTCAACAATCATGACAATGATAACTCAATCTCGTAAGAATAACATAAAATGATTATTTTGTAAATCACATACAACATAAGAAAGTAGCAAAAAAAAAAAACACAGCTCACCGAAGATTATTGCATCAATATTGATAATACACTTTTTTATAGTTATCACATACCTTTTTGAATAACTATTAGTTAATTTTATTTTTACAAGCTTTACTTTTTTGCATTGATGGAAAGGCCTATCAAAGGCATTGCTTTGGACAGTGGGTACTGCGGAACAACATGATTTCATGGAGTCATGTTGTTTGAGGTGGAGGTGCTTGATCTTGCTGATGATATTTGTATTAGAAAGTATTAAGCCCTCGACTATCCTATTTGTAAACCAAAGTCTTTCGTAATTTCTCACTTTTTATTTTGTTGTCTGCCAAGCATCTTTTTTGACTCTTTGATTATTTCGATAATCATCAATATTACCTCAATCCTCAAGTAGCTTGCTATTTTTTTCTATAGGCTCTCCTTCTACTTGACACATTAGTACTATGTTATTTTCCCTGTGTGATACAAAATCTCATATTCATAGTCTTTGAAAAGCTCTAAACTCATCTACCTCATATTAAGCTTCTTGTGGTCAAATAAATATTGGAGTAAATTACATTTTTGGTCACTATGGTTTTCCCAAAGTCACAGCTTTAGTCCAATTATTGGGAAATTGATGGGAGCGGTCCCTATGGTTTCCAAATCTTGCACCGGATGTCCCTAATCATGTAAAAAGACTTTCTTACCCTTTTTAATTTGTTTTTTCTTTTTATTCTTCTAAAATAAAGAAATTAAACAAAAAACCCCCAACGACCCCACCCTATACCCCAATGTCTCTCTCTCTCTCTTAATTATGAGGTAAACTTGGTTCTAATGAAGGCTTCATTCTAATGTTGCTGTCCATTGATGAAGGCTTCATTCTAATGTTGCATCGTCATTTGAAGGTTCAGGTGTAATTTGTGTGAGTTTTGATCCGTAAGGAGTGTTGTCTATTGATGAAGGCTTTATTCTAATGGATTCTTCGAGAGTTGATCTAGTCACAAGTCCACTACACCAAGGAACTGAACCCAGGATTGTGAACTCATCAAATTTAAACCTTCTCATTCTTTGTAATAAATAGAATTCATTGCCATAAGTATAATCCAATTACCCATATCATATTAAATTTATTTTCGATGCCAAATAATTGATTTCTTGCCACCTAAGGCTACAAGAAGATCATTAAATTAGGATTACTAGCTCAATTCAAAACAACTTAAAGCTTAAAAGCACAAAATAACTAAAAAATATGATAACAAATTGTCTAACCATCCATGATGAGTGTGCTTTATTTGAGATCAGAACTAAAAGATGAACATGAGATAGCAAAGTGAACGGAGTTGAGATTAGAATTGAAAGATGCAACAACTTATGCATCAAACCTTACCTATACACTAGTTGCAACTAAAGTTCCATCTTTTGTAGTAGAAATTAACAAAGGGTTGTGTAGGATGTGTAAAGAGTTGATATTTTAACTGAAAGATGTAGCTATTGTTTATGTGGATGTGTACGCCATCAAAGCTTGAAACCAAGCATGGAGATGAGCAGAATAACAAGGAAATTAGAGGTGGGTTGGTGACAGGAGAGGGGAGAGAGAGTGTGTGTGTGTGTGTGTATGTGTGTGTGTGTGTGTGAAGGAGGAAGAGAGAGTGTGTGTGTGATAGAGAGGTATGGGGTGGGGTGTGTGGATTTTATTTTTCAATATCTTTATTATTGAAATTATATAAAAGAATGAAAAGAAAAAGAAAAAAATGGTAAGCATAAGAATGCCTTTTTACATGGACCAGTGTAACTTTTGAAAACCACAATAATCATTCACAACAATTTTTCAACACTTGGACTAAAACTATGATTTTGGACAAATCAAAGGGACCAAAAGTGTAATTTACTCTAAATATCTAGGCAGTTATTGCGGTCAAAAATCAAATAGCGGTCATCAGCCGCTATTTGAAATATCGATTTTAACAGTGGTATAACGGTTTTTTTATATTACATAGAATTAATATTATACTCCTATATTTATCTGTAATATTTGAATTTTGTAAATTAGAATGATATCTCATAATAAGAATGATATCTCATAATAAGCAATATACACAAAATAATAACCTCAATAAACATTCATAATCAACAACCATTATTTTTCAGAAATTCTTAAAAATGGTCATTGGGTCAAAATAGCGGTTGTAGCGCCACTATAACGGTATAAAATAGCGAAAAATTGCAGCATTTCGTGGCGCTAATAGCGTCACTGCTAAATGCTTTAAAATAGTGTTGCATGCCGCTAAACACTATAAAACTGCTATATCGCGCTATTAACTGCATAGCTAAATATTATTAACAATTATGGTCGATGAAAATTTTGCACTTAGCAACATAAAGACAATGACGCATTGACCGAACGTCCAAAACTCAAACAATTTATTGACAACTCAATGCCAAAAAGTGATCAGATTTTGACAATTATATACTTGGTATGTGTTTTTTTTTTTTTTTTTTTTTTTGAACGACATATACTTGGTATGTGTTAAATCCCTTTACCAGTGGGAACTGCATAGCTAAATGTTATTAACTATTATCAAACAATTTATTACAAATGTATAACTTAGCTAAATATTACGATAAAAGAATTAGAGTATACAATTTAAATTAACTATAAATATAAGGGAAATCTCCAATAAAGTCATAATATTTTGGCTTAATTTATAAAAAAGTCTCAAATTAATTTTTATTTACAAAAAATAACAGAAAACCGGCTAATGTTTTTAAATTAGCACTTTTTAACCTTTTCAGCTGGTAATTACATGTTTTATCTTCAATAAATTCTTAATATTTTGACACATTTTATGGAAAAGTCCTAACATGTTTTATCTTCGATAAAATCCAAATATTTTTGACCCAATTTACGGAAAAATCCGAACATTTTGACTTAGTTTACTTGGAAATAATTACATATTTTTACATGTATTTACATGTTTAATAACGTATTTATATGTTTGAAAACGTATTTTTACATACTTATACGTTTATAAAAGGTATTTATACATCGTTTTTACTCTTTACGTATTTTTGATGTATTTTTTAATTATTTTTACGTTATTAAATACATTACTGAAGACGTATAAATGCGTTATTAAAGATGTATTTTTTAAGTTTTTTTTATGTTATTAAATACATGAATAAAAAAACGTAATTTTTTACGTATTTATATGTTTATAAAATGTATTTATACATCCTTTTTACTCTTTACGTATTTTTTAATTATTTTTATGTTATTAAATACGTTATTAAAGACATATAAATACGTTACTAAAGACGTATTTTTTAAGTTTTTTTTACGTTATTAAATACATTATTTTTAAGTATTTTTAATAAATACATAAAATACATTTTTAAACATATTAATACGTTATTAAAAACGTAAATACATGTAAAATACGTAATGTTTTCCAAGTAAAACTGAGCTAACATGTTGGGACATTTCCATAAACTGGGCCAAAATATTAGGACTTTACTGAAATAAAACATGTTGGGACTTTTCCTTAAACTGGGTCAAAATATTATGACTTTATTGAAGATAAAACATGTAGACTTTCCACGTGTCAAGTTAACCTGCTGAAAAGGTTAAAAGGGGCTAATTTGAATACATTAGCTGGTTTTTTCTGTTCTTTTTTGTAAATAAAAATTAATTTGGAACTTTTTCATAAACTGAGCTAAAATATTAGGACTTTATTGGAGATTTCCCTAAATACAAAAGATCATTATGAAATCTTAGAATTGATATTATAAAAATGAGGCGGCCATATATTCATATTTGTACGTTATTTTATAATATGATATACCAAGATAAAACATACTTCATAACAATATAACAGTATATAAAGGAAAATGAATTTTAAAATACAAAATATATTTGTCTGATATAGATTGAGAATTTGAGATGTATTATATATTATAATTTTAAAAAATGAGACAATCTCAATAATATATTTAAATTCATATCAAATATTGCATACTAAAAATTATGATGTAAACTCTAACTAGACAACTAAATTAAGGCTATGTATTGGCAGACTAACTGAAAAACTAGTTACTAGCTGAAAAACTAGCGACTAACTGAAAAACTAGCTGAGCTGAAAAAATAGCTAATAATAAATGGCGTTTGGTAAAAACTAACTGATAAAACTAGCTGGAAATCGTAAAATGACATAAAAGGACATGCACAAAATTAATTAAATATTATAAGAAAAACGTAATACATTAAATTAAATTAAAGTAAATATTAAATAAAAGTTTTCTGATTTTAATTTAAATTTCTTGCATCCCATATCATATTCATAATATCACGAAGTTCTCTCATCTCATGACGTGACTCTCGAAATTGGAAAATCAAATATGTAGATAAATGTTTTATCAGTACGTGTAGTACGTAGTATATTGAAGGGTAAATTTGGAATATCTGAAAAAGTTACTCTAAACGTTACTCAAAGTAACATTTTAAAACGTTAGCTTATATGTTAGTTTATAAGCTAGTTTTTGGTCCGCCAAACATGTAAAGTGAAAAAAAAAACTCAAAAAAAAAACTAACTTACAAGCCAGATATGGCGTGCCAAACATAGCCTAATTAAAAAGATACGAAAATAAAGATGATAATAATATAAGAAATATAAAAAACATTAATAAGAGGAAAATACTAAGATATTAATATTTGTATTGTTCATAGAATAAGAATTAGTAATCTTGGATAGTTGGGTTTTTGGTATCAATGGGCTGGGGGAAGGCCCAATACCCAAAAAGGAGAGGATTGGGTTCTCTTTAATATTCGGCGATGGATATTGACACTCGGGGTCCCCGGCCATAATTTCAAAAAAAAACGGCTATAACTTTTCTGGAAAATCCGGATCGTAAACCGGATCGAAACCGGATCGTAACCGGATCGAAAACCGGATCGACAGGAACCGGATTCAAACCGGATTCAACGGATATAATTTCAAACCGGTAGGATCCGGCGGATCGGATTGGAAACCGGATCGGATTTTGGAAAACCGGATTGAAACCGGATCGGATTCGGATCGGATACCGGATTCGGATCGGAATCCGGTTTTTTTGTGCACCTCTACTCGGGGATGACTGATGAGTGATGAGACATGAATGATAAACCTCCCTTTTACATAATCATATTTTATTAAACACTTTTGACTTAACGTATTATATTATTATGATAGTTCCGGAAGCTTAAATTTTGCTAAGTGGCTTTTCAATAATATCGAATATTATGCAAATAACTATTTAATAAGGTTATTATTTCTTGTTATTGATAATTTATATTCCAATTTAATTATAAAAAAGGGTTCAATATTTATCATTCGGTACTAACTTTTGACACCAGGAGAAATATGAATATTTAATGTCATTAGATGATTCACCCTCCTGAAAAATGAATACAATTGTTCATATGTCATATATAAATCATCTATTTAGATATCACTTAACCCTCGAAATAAAAATATATTATAAAACACATATCATTTAATCAATTCAAAAGATTTAATATGGTTATTGATATCTAAAATCATAATAACTACATTATATATTAAATAAAATAAAGGAAATCTCCAATAAAATCATATTATTTTGAGCCAATTTATGAAAAAGTCTCAAAATTAATTTTATTTATAAAAAATGACAATATACCAGCTAACGTATTCAGTTTAGCCCTTTTTCCGGTTTACTAGGTTTTCTAAATTGAAAATCTCGAATAAAGTCAAATTATTTTGAGTTTATTTATGAAAAAATTCTATTATTTTGTGTAATAAAAATCAACATTGAGACTTTTTCATAAATTTACCAAAAATAAGAGGACTTTACTGAAATTTTCCAATCTAGGAAACCTGGTAAACTTGATGAAAGGGCTAAACTGAATACATTAGTCGGTATCTTGTCTTTTTCTGTAAATAAAATTAATTTTGGGACTTTTTTTTCATAAACTAACCCAATAATGAGACTTTATTTGAGATTTCCCATAAAATAATCTTTGGCCATATGGATCACTTTAGAATTAAAAACTCTAAAATGAAGTTGTAAATCTTACATTTTAACATTGGTCTTCCGTTGATAATTAAAATTAGAACTCTTATTATTTGCTTTTAAACCGTTTGCTCAATGGATCAAATTTGATTTGTTATTTAAATCACAAGTTGAGCAACATGATCTGTCGTATAATCATGGGTTTAAAACAATTTCTGGTTTGTACAAAATGAAAAGTCACGAGGTTGGTTAAGCAAGACATAAATGGGATATCTTGGTTAGTGTTCTAAGTGCTAGGATGTCAACTTGACATTTTTTTACCGTAATATATAGAATATAAGGAGGTGAAGAAATGTACAAGTGGGATGGATGTTGTGTGGTTTTGTGTTAAGAGTGTGTGTGTTGTGAGTCATGTATAAATAATTTGTTACCAATTGAGCTATGTTGTTGGACTATTTATATAGTTTTAGAATTTGAGGGCAAAATGGTTATTTTAATAAACTTTGACAACCTTTTGGTTGGAACAAAATAAATCTAGGATTAGAGACAAACACCTTGAATTTCCTATGAATGACACGAGCGACAAAAAGTGAAACATAAATAGCATATCTTTATATCTTTTTATTAAAATCAACTGTTCAAATCAACTAAATTGTATTTTAATGATACTACTTTCAGTTTATTTGATTGATTTTAATAAGACGATGTAAACATAGACCATTTATGCTTCACTTTTTGACACTCAAGCCATTTTTGTCACGCATTTTCATTCAAGTGATTAGCGTTTATGTCTAATTACTTAATTAATTTCTTATTCATTATCATATCACCATTTCCAACATATTATAAAAATATACTTTTGATAGGTAGAACAAACCATTTCCAACATATTATAAAAATATACTTTTTATAGGTATAACAAATGGATAGGAGAGGGTGAGAATAGAATCACCCATTATTAGACAGTTCAATGAAAGAATAAATGCAAAACACTGCCCAAGTGAAAGAAAATCAATCCAATAAATGAAATTACATTCCTTAAATAATATTCAATTCAATTCTTTGTAACAAAAAACTATTGTTACTTATTGGTATTACCGATAAAAAAAAAGCATACATATGTTGCTATAATGTATAAGGAATTGTTAATACGTTGTTATAATATGTAAGGGTTAATATGTTGCAATTACACGTAAGAAATGTAAATATATTGTTATCATAAGTATACAATATTTACAATAAAAGATAAAACTATACATTCATTGCTATTTTAGATAACAAATAAAATATTAGCTCATGCCGGTGAAAAATACATTGATATCCCTAACCATTTACCCTTAATCAAATCGTTTGTTATTAATTTTTTTTCTTTTATTTTAATTTTTTTATAAAAAGCCCTATTCTTTGTTTAGAATTGTTATTTGTAAGTTTTTTTCTATGGGATTTTATTCTACACGGATAAGCTATTTTCCTTTTTCATGATTTCTAACATATTTGATCCGATTTCTATGTGAAGACATTTATCTCATATAATCCGAATAAATTTTAAGCTCTTCGAATAGTAAATCTGATTTGTAAAAGAGTTATTATATTTTAAAACCAGTAAAATTAAAATGTATGATACACAATTCATAAGTGTATGAAACCAACCCTCCAATACTTCACGGATCAAATACAGACAAAAGAGTATCTTTTTAGCATTCCAAGATGCTCACGTATCGCTGCCTTTTGCCATGTCGACTGATGACTCTTTACAATGTATCTGCAATTTAAGGACGACACAGAAACATTTGCATAGTTTTTATTGATATTGTCCAAAGTTCAAAATGATAAATACGAGCAATATATATATATATATATATATATATATATATATATATATATATATATATATATATATATATATATATATATATATATATATATATATATATATATATATATATATATAGGGTCCGGTTCCGGTGAGGACACTTTTTTCGGTGAGGACTCGCGAGGACACCTTAAAAAATTTGAAAAAAAATATAAAAAAAATACAAATCATAAAATCTAGAATAGTACTATATCATTATCAAAAAAAAATTTGAAAAAAAAAATTGGATCATTGAAAAACGTAATGATGCAATTTTTCTGTTTTTATTTTGGATCATTATTTAATTATAAAAAAACTAATGATCCAAAAGTTTTTTTTTGAATCTTTCTTTTCTCCGATATAGTACTATGATCCATTTTATTATTTATATTTTTTTAAAATTTTTTTAAAATTTTTTTAAGGTGTCCTCGCAAGTCCTCACTTTAAGAAGAGTCCTCACCCGATCCTGATTCTATATATATATATATATATATTTATATATATATATATATATATATATATATATATATATATATATATATATATATATAGAGAGAGAGAGACACACACACACACTTAGAATCCAGTGAGAAGCGATATATTGATGGAAAATGTAAGCAACAATCAAGTCCCTTTGATCAAATTCATATGACGACCATTTGTTAAAGGCCAATCGTTTTGTAATTATCCATGACTGTCCAACCGTCGATGTGATCTCATCACATGATTATCTTCATGCAAGTGCCGAGATTTTTTTCACACCCAGTCACCATGGATGAGTGTAGGATGGATGACCGTACACGGTCCAAGATTTTTAGTGGCCCACAATTTTTGGCCATTTTATATGTGTAGAAGGATATGTTGGACCATATCCATCTTCAAACTATTATTAGTGATTTTGGATTTCGAAAGGCTTGAAGAAATATTTATTCATTTATTAATGAAGAGTGTTGTTAGGAATCGGACAGGGTACACGCAGCGGAAACACACTATCACACACACACAAACTCACGAAAATAAAGCAAAAAGAACACAAGGATTTTTACGTGGTTCGGATTCGGTGCAAATCCTATGTCCACGGGCTGCAACTAGAGAAATCTTATTAACTCAATAAGATTACAATTTACAATTGTTGGTGCATTTTTCTACAAACTAGAATCACCTATTTATATACATTTGAGAATGTATATAATATAATAAATCTACACCCTATATTTGAAAAAACAAAATCTTCACCAAACTTTGAATTCAAAATTTACCTAACAATCTCCCACTTGAAGATTTTGAACATCTCTCATTAATATCCTAACATAACAAGTCTTCCAAGCTTCCAGTTCCCAAGAACAAGCTAAGACCCAGTCAAATTTCCTTAGTTGTAGCTGCCCCTCTTCTTCAAGTACTAGAAGGGCCAGTTGAAGCTCCCACTAGCTCCAACTCAGCCGTGGCTAATCCCACCACCGACTCATCCTCTGTCTCAACCGGTTTGGACACTCCACCAGCTCCAGAGATACACCGAGGACCACTAACACTCTCCAAACTTTGCAAACTTCCAACAGGAGAGAATTTTTCAGTCTTAGTCTTCAAAACCCAACGGCTCTTTGTAACTGTACACGGAACACACCCCGTGCTCCCACTGTCACAAAATCCCCTGAATGGTTTAGACTTTCCGACTCATTCAACTAACATCCCCTTGGCTCCAGAATTCATGTTTGCAAAATGAACTCTCTTAGCACTAGATTTAGCGAACCAGATTTTGTCATGCTTAATGGGGACGGTCATACTTCCCTCAGCAGGTACCTCAACCATATACAATGACCCACGCTTCATACCTTGAGCAATCACCGAATTACCATTGACCACCCTCCATTTACCACCACCAAACCTTACTTCCAGTCCTTGTTTATCCAGCTGACCAACAGAAATCAATTTCTTCTTCAGCTCCGGAATCACCCTGACATTCTTCAGGTTCCATGTAGTTCCCAATGAAGTAACCAGATCAATATCTCCCATGCCCGTTACTTGAAGCATCTCGTCATTTGCTAACCGTACCTTCCCAAAATCTCCTTCTTTTAGATTCACCATCGTTTCTCTGTTGTCCATGGCGTGAAACGAAGCTCCTGAATCCATGACCCAAGAGTATACAGAACTTTCCATACTTAGTATCAGTGCATCATCCTCAGACACACCCTCAGCACCAGCAATGTTCAATTCTTTCTTTGGACATTGACTCTTAACATGTCCCACCTCTTGGCAATCCAGCACTTCACATTCTTCCAAGTTCTAGATGAACTTCTTCCCCGACTCCCACTGCTCCCACTATTCCTGCTATTCCCTCTACCTCTTCCTATATTTAATAACTCAGAAGAAGAAGATCCACCTTGATTCTTGCGTCTGACATCCTCGCCAAGAACCAAATCTCTAACCCCTTCAAAAGTCATACCACTGGTCCCCACTGAACTTGTAACAGCAGTAACTGTTCCTGACCAGCTATCAGGTAGTGAAGCTAGTAGCAGTGAAGCTTGAGTCTCATTATCAAATTTAATTCCCACAGATGACAATCTGGACAGAATTGAATTTAGATTGTTAATGTGAATCGTAACTGAGCTGTCTTCATTCATCCTTGTAGTGAACAGCTCCCTCATCAAGAACACCTTGTTAGCCGCCGACGGTTTCTCATACATGTTCGTCAGAGCATCCATCATACCACGTGCCGTGGTTTCCTTCATGATGTTGAAAGCAACGCTCCTTTCCAACGACAACGTAATAACCGCCTTAGCTTTCTTGTCCTTTGAGTTCCACGCATCTTCAACAGCTTTTTCCATTTTCTCCGGTTTGTCTCCAAGTACCATGTCCAAATCTTTCTGACATAGCAATGCTTCTAATTGCATTTTCCACCAGCTAAAGTCAGAACCGTTGAACTTCTCGATTACAACCTTGTCTTCACCATTACGACAAACAAGAGACAAATATTTTATAGTACTTTTGTGTGACAGAACAGTACCCTTCAAAGTACCGAGATACCTTTAATACGATTAATAGAAATTAGTTTCTGATGTGGAAGATCAGACAAAACTGCAACCACAGAGCATACTCTAATTCCTAAAACCGAGACCTCCTCCAAAACCCAAAGCTCTGATACCAGTTGTTAGGAATCGGACAGGGTACACGCAGCGGAAACACACTATCACACACACACAAACTCACGAAAATAAAGCAAAAAGAACACAAGGATTTTTACGTGGTTCGGATTCGGTGCAAATCCTACGTCCACGGGCTGCAACTAGAGAAATCTTATTAACTCAATAAGATTACAATTTACAATTGTTGGTGCATTTTTCTACAAACTAGAATCACCTATTTATATACATTTGAGAATGTATATAATATAATAAATCTACACCCTATATTTGAAAAAACAAAATCTTCACCAAACTTTGAATTCAAAATTTACCTAACAAGTGTTACTACAAATATGGAGTAAAAGTATTCATTTGCACCAAAATTGGATGGAAGTTTCGTTGTCATTTTTAGTCCTGTAATTTTTATTTATACATTTCTAGTTTTAATTTAAATATAATATTAAATATTTATAATATCATGTTATATATTAAATGATATTTAATTAATCCTAACTATAATATTTAATATTTATGTATCATATAAAAGTTTATGTATAATTAAGAAAAACAAAAGCATGATAACATGTTTTAAAAAAACTTACAAAATAGATATATTATACATAATCAATAATAGTATTGCAATAAAAAGATATAATATTTACTTGTTAAAATATAATAAATAGAAGGGTAACTATAATCATTTTTGTAAATGAAAGAAAAAAATATACTAAGAATATACCTTTTGATGTAGAAACAATATAAAAAATAAAGTTGGATTGAAAATTGACCATTTTTATAAACCATTTTGTTACTTTAAAAATGAAGTAAAAATAGAATTGGGTTTAAGATGGTCTAAACTAAAATTTTGTCATGGGTCTAAATATGTTTGGACCGACTCCACTCACACCTGTCACCGATATTTAGTATCCAACACTTTTTCGTTCATTTTTAATTAATGTTATAAGTAATAAATTAAATATTAGCAAAAAAACTATATTAAAAACTTAAAATTATAATCTTTTTTTTATAATACAGTTTTGAAGATTGTAAGTATATATCTAAATACAAACTTTTGCCGACTTTCAGAGGATCACTGGCTATATAACAAACATCATCTCAAGAAATGTTCACTTATAATGGATATGATATCTATCATATTCATGAACAGATTAAAAGTAATTATGTTTTCATCTTCATCTCTTTTATTAGTTTTATACATTAAATAGCACAAAATACAAATAAACCATATACTACTGGTTTCCAAAAATAGTCGAGAAAACAAATATAAAATATCTGTATTAAATATTTCAAAAAGATAACTTGAATTTTGAAAACCAAATATTATAGAATATCTATATGTACTTCATCATTGAAAAGATTTGAAAATTATTTATATCACCCATACCGAAAACTAGTTGAACCGTGAAACATAAATTTACATCGAAAATGTAAGAAAAATCAATGTTTTAAAACCCGGGTTTTTAGTTGACCCGGTGTGATAACCGAGTCACGGGTCAACCGGTCCAACCGGTTCAACCGCCGGGTCAACCTGCTTTTATAATTTTCATATATTTTATATTTTTTAACATAATTATATATATTCATATAACATAAACAATAAAATTTCATCTTTGTGGTATCAAAATACATATTTTGTCAAGTTCTTATAAGAAATATTTACTAGATTTGACGAACTAATTGTTGACTAATTTTAAAATTTAAGTCTTGAACTCTTTAACCAAGTTTTTAAAGTCCAAATTCTAAATTCTTTTGTTCAACCGTCGGGTCAACCCGGTTCCGGGTCACCGGTCCAACCGGTTTTTTGAGAAAACCGGCCGGTTCAATCCGAGTCGGAAATTAGCAAAAACCCGTTCATAATCGACCCGCTCTCTTCACCGGTTCACGGTCCAACCGGTTCAACCGGCCGGGTCAACCCGGTTTTTAAAACATTGAGAAAAATAATGACGCTCGAAACGTACGTGGTAAATAGTTGAAGGACCATTTGTGTAGTTTTCTGTTTTTGCGAAGGTGGCTGTGGGGCCTATTGTATAGTTGCCGGTAACTTGATAATTTTAGCTGCGATCAATATCCATGCATGTCCTATAAATAGCAACAATGACTTAACTAGTGTCTATCCATCAATCCACTTACATAAAAATAGCCTTCTCAAATATTCCTTCGTTCATTACAACTTACAAGTGCATTACACCATGGCTCAGGTCTATTTTCTACTTCCTTCTTTCATATATTTATAATCACAAAACTATCTCTTATTATTTGTATATATCAATTGCGGTGATCAAAATATAATACTTGCTAAGAACTTTTGTTGATTTTAATTAAGTTATTCATTTCATAGTTGTGAAGACTTAAAATTTTTTTGAATTGGTGGATATGTAGCAGTTGATAAAGAAAGATGGTGTAAATTGTATTTCTTACAAAATTATAGAACCTGATTATGTGTTTGGTTGCATACACAGAGGGTTTTTACTTTCGGTAAAGGAAGGAGTGAAGGCAACAAGGGCATGAAATCATTGGTAAGCAGTTAATAGGCTTTCTATGTCAAATTGATATTTTCTTTTTCCCCTTTTAATCTTAATCATTCATATCAGTTGATTAATTTGAGAAAATAATTGATATAATTATACCACAACAAATTATAGAAAAACTATAACATTTTGGACAATTTTGTAGTTTAATCTCCTGTACTTTATTTTATCCAATTAAATCATAAAAGTTTCAGACATTTTTCTTAGTTAACCATTTTGACGTTGATATAATATGTCAAAATGGTTAATTTGGAAAATTACTTCAGAAACTTGATATAACAAAGTTACCGGTGAAACCTACTATAACATGTCAAAATGATTAATGGGGAAAAATGTTAGTTTCATGGTTTAAAAGGTTAAAAATAAAGTATTAATGGTTAAACCGCAAAACTGCCCAAAAATGATTTTTTGTACTTTATCCATTATAAAATGATCCACAACCACCATCAATGTGTGATAATAGCGATCACTTGAGATTTAAGCACTCCAAGGTAGCATTGCCCAGGTTTGTATCCCAAAAAAAAGTATTCATAAGTTTTTTGTTAAGATATACACTAAAGTACTGTTAAAATATAATGAAAATTTCACCTATTTTGCAATTAGACATCCGAAAAATTCCCGAGAGCATAGCACAATTAGTTCGAGGATGGTATCTATGCATAAACAAACAACGGTTCAAGTATTAGCAGCCACAGTGTAAGAGTTCATTTCCAATGTGGATTGAACTCCTTGTGGGGTAGCTGGACTCTAATGTCAGCTACCTAGTAGACCACTGTGTACCTCATTCCTCTTGACCAATGTGGGCCAACTTTCGGGTTGCTGGAAGAATAACTTCTTTTACAGAAACACCCCACAAACACGTGGGAGATAACTGACTAATTGTTTGGATTGATTACAGTTAGGAGGAAAGGGAGCAAATCTTGCGGAGATGGCAAGCATAGGTCTATCAGTCCCTCCCGGGCTCACTATTTCAACCGAAGCATGTAATGAATATCAACAAAACGGTAAAAAATTGCCTCCTGGTTTGTGGGATGAGATTTTGGAAGGCTTGCAATATGTTCAGAAAGAAATGGGGGCTTCTCTTGGTGACTCCTCCAAGCCTCTCCTCCTTTCTGTCCGCTCTGGTGCCGCGGTACGTTTTTGTAATCTCTTCACAACTAATTACATATACATATTTCAAGCTAATCATTGTACGTTTTTAAATACGAAAATAACACTAAAAGATGTCATACTTTGCAACCTTACAAAGACGTTTTATTTTTCATTAAATAAATCGTCTGAATGAGAGTAAATGACCATTTACCCTCCTGTTTAGAAGCGATGTTGACAAAAAAAAAAAAAATGTTTGTGTTTGAAATTGTTGTAAATTAAAATTGTAAATGATGTCCGAATACAGAAACCCGCCCAACCATCACTATACCTGTTAAGTGTATCTTTACCTATTAAGTAAAAAAGAAACACTCCTATATATCTCACCGCATTAGGTCATGTCAACATCTAGTCCATTAATTCAAAAAGAAACGGGAACTAATGCACATTTTGGCAACTACAATTGTTAAAAAACAATCCAAAAAATTAATCAAGTTCAAATTAACCACTCTTTTGCTTGTAGTATATGCCCGTTTTCTTTACCGCGTGTTGGTTAATATTCAGATATCGATGCCTGGTATGATGGACACGGTATTGAATCTTGGACTCAATGATGAAGTCGTAGCTGGTTTAGCTGCGAAAAGTGGCACGCGGTTTGCATATGATTCATATAGAAGGTTTTTAGACATGTTTGGCAACGTCGTAAGTACTTCTTTCATTTCTTATCATTAAATTGATTGTTTTCATTCTCAACTTTGTGTATACGTTTTTTCAAGGTAATGGGTATCCCACACTCTCTATTTGATGAAAGATTAGAACAATTAAAAGCTGAAAAAGGGGTTCATCTTGACACCGATCTCACCGCTGCTGATCTTAAAGATCTTGTCGAGCAATACAAGAATGTGTATGTTGAATCGAAGGGTGAAAAGTTTCCGGAAGGTATAAAAATCCCCTTCTCATGAGACTAGAATGTTAGTTGGTATGTACCTACCCCAACCACCTAACGGGCCACTATGTACCTGATCTCACATCATCCTCATGGGATGATGTGGGTTAAATGTACAAACATACAAATCTATGTTTATACATTGCACAACCGTACATTTGATTTGTACATCAAATGTAGGGTTGCTGGAAAATTACCCTTTTTTGAGTTGTTCATTTTTTTCTCGGTATTTTAGTTTTTTTTTTAATCTCGAATCATTTCACATCCGTAATAACTTCAAAGATTCTTGGTTTTGTTAGCCGTATATGTAAATTCGTATATTACGGTGGCTCTATACCACATATCTAACATGGTTTTTGTTGCTTTTTTAGATCCGAAGAAACAGCTAGAATTGGCTGTGAACGCGGTTTTTGATTCATGGGACAGTCCAAGGGCAATCAAGTATAGGAACATTAACCAGATAACTGGACTGAAGGGAACGGCGGTTAACATTCAATGCATGGTGTTTGGAAACATGGGGAACACTTCAGGAACCGGTGTTCTCTTCACTAGAAACCCAAGTACAGGCGAGAAGAAGTTATATGGAGAGTTTTTAATCAATGCTCAGGTAAAAACCGATTTTTTTTTTACTTTCATTTTTTCTATTAGATATGGTAAATTATGGCATTGTACTTTCAACTTTTTTTTCTTATTAGAACAAAGAGACCAATTATAGCAATAAAAACTACGTTACATTTGGATGACATAGCTAAAATTGGTTAGATATTTCAAAATACAATGCTGTAATAAAACGAAATAAAAGTAGGATGTTATAATAAACAAATATATGAAAGTATGTTGCTATTTTTTGGATTTAACCCTAGATTCAGGTAAAACCTTTTGGAATTTACACATGTATACAAAATTTCAAAGTAATCCCCACATATTTTCTTGAAGATTCTATAAGTAAGGTCTTAAATTCAAGGGCTAAATTCAAAAAACAGCAATCTACTTTAAATTTTTTGTTTATTGTAGCATCTGCTTTAGTCTTTTTCTATTACATCATTGTATTCTCAGCTTTTATTCTTATTCAAGTATTGTATTTTGAAAAATCCATCCAATTTATAGAACTACCCAGTTATAGCAATCAAAATTACTTGTGCATTTTAACTACATTGCTATAATCGGATAAATTTTCATAGAACATCTTCATAACAGGACAAAATAAAAGTAGGATGCCATGATAAACAAATATATGAAAATACGCTGCTATTCTTTTCGCATTTAACCTAAATTCAATACTGGGATGTTCCACGGATGGTGTTTACCTTCTTCATATTCAAAATTGCTGAAAGTTTACTGACGAATTAATTCGAAACAGGGAGAAGACGTCGTTGCCGGAATCAGAACACCTGAAGATCTGAACACCATGAAGAATTGCATGCCGGAAGCATACACAGAGCTCGTGGAGAATTGTGATATCTTAGAGCGACACTACAAAGATATGATGGTAATCATCGAATTCTCTTAATTTTCCAGCGATTGCCTGCTAAATCGCGTATGTTTTGAAATACGATTAAAAAATTAAAACAATTTTGGGGATTTTGAACGCAGGATATTGAATTCACCGTTCAAGAAAACAGACTTTGGATGTTGCAATGTCGATCGGGAAAGCGTACCGGTAAAGGCGCGGTGAAAATTGCAGTAGATATGGTGAACGAAGAACTGATTGATACTCGAACAGCAATTAAGAGAGTCGAACCTCAACATCTAGACCAGCTTCTTCATCCACAGGTACGGTCAAATGGTCAATACTTTGTACTCGAAAAATCAACTCATGTTCATATAGTAGTAACTTTCACTTTTTTCATAATCATGAAATTTTCTATTTTTTTGTTTCATTTGTTATAAAACATGGTATTTTTTACGACGTGACTCAACTTTTAGTTGATAACTTCAGTTTTGTTCCAATGTTAAAACCTACGAAAGTTTAAAAATCTAGCTAAGAATCAATTAATAGATATAAAAATTTAGGTGTGGAAACCTACAAAACAAAACTGTAATTTGTTAGGCAATGCAAAATTAAAAATATATTATTTGTTATAAATTAAAAAACATTGGAACAACACTGAAACTAGGTATTAACTGAAATTGTTTCAATAAGTATGAGCAATTTAATCACTTTATATTACATTAATACTGATTATGAATATCCTGTTTAGTTTGAAAATCCGTCTGCTTACAAAGACCAAGTGGTGGCAACCGGTTTGCCAGCATCCCCTGGAGCGGCTGTGGGGCAGGTTGTATTTAGTGCGGAGGATGCTGAAACATGGCATGCACAAGGAAAGAATGCGATCTTGGTACGCATGATCATATACTATTCAATTATGTTTTTTTTATGGACTTTGAATTATTTTAGGAAAAATTTTATTACAATTAATGAAGGTAAGGACGGAAACAAGCCCGGAAGATGTTGGTGGTATGCACGCAGCGGCCGGAATATTAACCGCTAGAGGAGGAATGACATCACACGCAGCGGTGGTGGCTCGTGGATGGGGGAAATGTTGTGTTTCCGGTTGTGCTGATATCCGTGTGAACGATGATATGAGGGTTAGTCTCTATACAATAAGACCTTGAACCAATCAAAATTCAAAAACAACTATTAGTCCATTTAGTCCCTGATACACAGGAAGGAACAAAACAAAATAGGTTGTACTGCATTTGGTGTGAACCGGAACAGGTGTCAATGGGACACACACAAAAAGGTGGGACAGAGATTCATTCTCAATCCCTCTTTTGTGCAAAATACTTTAATGCGCTCCGCATCCTCATCATTAAAAATATCCCTCGAAAGCTTCTCCAGTCCTATCCACTCCGGTCCACTCTAGGCGTCCTGTGTAACAAACGCAGCCTTAGGCTACATTTGTTACATGAGACAAGACTCTAGGGTGAGTCAATGTCCCACCTTTTTGGGTGGGACAAAAAATTGCTATTTTGCCCCACTTTTTGGTGGCACAAAAAATTGCAATTTTGTCCCACTTTTTTGGTTGGGTCAAAAAATTTCAACTTTTTTTTCCATTGACATAGGTGTCCTTTGTAACAAACGCAGCTTTAGGCTACATTTGTTACATGAGACAAGACTCGATGAGTCAATGTCCCACCTTTTTGGCTGGGACAAAAAATTGTTATTTTGCCCCACTTTTTGGGTGGCACAAAAAATTGCAATTTTGTTCTACTTTTTTGGTTGGGTCAAAAAAGTTGCAATCCTAGCCCAATGCATGCCAAACACAGTGCAACTTGTTCTGTTGTGTCCAGTGTACGCGAAACATATTACAACTTGTTTAGTTGTGTCCTCTATTACGTAACAAATAGGGCCTTACGAATCTTTTCTTATGTAGGTTCTTACGATCGGAAACAAGGTGATTAAAGAAGGTGAATGGCTTTCACTTAATGGTTCCACAGGCGAAGTTATAATGGGTAAACAACCACTAGCTCCACCCGCTATGAGCAGTGATCTAGAAACGTTCATGGCATGGGCTGATCAAGTAAGACGTCTCAAGGTAATAACCACAACTAAAACTCTTTTGTATCACATGAAATGTTTAAGGTTTAGTTGATGCTATAAAGTCTTTGAAACTTATCATCTTTTTCGGGTAATCCAATAGGTCATGGCAAATGCAGACACACCTAACGACGCCTTAACCGCAAGGAATAATGGTGCTCAAGGAATCGGACTTTGTAGGACCGAGCATATGGTAATAGTTTATGCTTCTCATTTTTGAGATCCCATAATTTGTATCTGTGTTTATTATTTTATATTAAATATCTGAAGTCCTTTATTTTCTCTCCAAAAGAGCCCTTAAGTAGAATTTGGAAGACTCCAACAATGTCTATGTTGGCTCTGATACCATGTTAGATATCTGGAGTCCTTGATTTTCTTTCAAAAGAGCTCTTGAAGAGAGAGATATATAGAGGTCGATAAGATTATGTCTAGCTGATGTGGAACTCCAACAACTTTCTCAAAATTTTGTTCGATAATTATCACAATAAATATTATTTCGGATTATCTTCAGTTCTTTGCATCTGATGAGAGGATAAAAGCTGTAAGGAAGATGATTATGGCTGCCACTGTTGAGCAAAGAAAGGAAGCCCTAGACCTATTACTGCCTTACCAAAGATCCGACTTTGAGGGCATTTTCCGAGCAATGGATGGTAGATTAATAATATCGTACTATTCTAAGCATTATTTTTTATAGTTCATGTAAAAAATACATTGTTTATATATACTTCGATTACATCAAATGTTTCAGGACTTCCGGTGACAATCCGCCTTTTAGACCCTCCACTACATGAATTTCTACCCGAAGGTGATCTACAACAAATTGTGAGTGAACTCACTGAAGATACGGGCATGACCGAGGATGAAATTTATTCAAGGATTGAGAAGTTATCTGAAGTGAACCCAATGCTTGGGTTTAGAGGCTGCAGGTGTGCTTTCTATCCATCATATTCCTACTTGTATTCCATTTTATTGAAATGGGAAAAAAATTCTAATTCATCTTGGTTTGTATGATTTCAGGCTCGGAATTTCATATCCGGAGCTAACGGAGATGCAAGTGTGCGCAATCTTTCAAGCTGCGGTGTCTATGAGCAACCAAGGCGTAACAGTTTTCCCGGAGATCATGGTTCCATTAGTCGGAACACCGGAGGCAAGATACTCATCAATGTTTTAGGTCCCAATTTGTCACACAGGACAGGACAGGACAGGACAAACTTTGTAGGGCTATTTCTGATGATGAGGATGAGGACATTAGTTATTTATTATTATTATTATTATTATTATTATTATTTTGCACAAATAAGAGATGATTCCATGGCCCATCTTGTTCCACCTTTTTGTGGTACAAAAAATTGCAGTTTCGGTCTCATTGAAATTAGTTTTTAAAGTTGGTGTTTCATGTGACAGGAACTCGGACATCAAGTTGGTGTCATTCGTAGTGTAGCAACCAAGGTTTTTGCCGAGATGGGGTTGACACTTAAGTATAAGGTTGGTACCATGATCGAGATCCCTAGAGCTGCTCTGATTGCCGATGAGGTATATGATCTTGATAGTATTTTTTTTAATTGGTCACCACTTCTACTTCCTGTAGGTCCCTCAAAAAATGATGTGCAAAAAAACCCAAATCGAATCAAAAATCAAATAAAAACAAGAAAACTGTAACTAAAAAAATGGAGTTGTTTTAGAAAACTAACAGTTTGGTTTTTTGCTTTATAAATACCAAAATTTTAGGATCGGGTCGGTTTTTTGTTATAGAGTTAAATGCAAGAAATAGCAACATAGTTTTGATGATTTGTTTATTATAGCATCTTACTTTTAACATTGTAATTTGAAAAATCCTCCCATTTATACTAGTGTCATTTAAATACAAGAAATTCTAAGTGCTATCACTGGTTAGAATTTTTGAAGTATAATGTCCTAACAAGAAAAATGTTGAAAGTACAGTTTTATAATTGCATAGATTCTTTAAATTACAATGCCTTAATAAGAAACAGATAGAAAGCTGAATGATGTAAATGAAAGAAATGAAAGTAGGATACTATAATACACAAATAATTGACAGTACGTTGCTGTAGCATTTAGCCCTTTGTTATAAGACCCAAAAACACCAATTGTTTTCTGTATAAGTTTAATTAAACAACTTTTTGAGTAATGGAATGTCATCACAGTTTTCAATTTCCATTCCACTTTTGGGGGAAATAAAAGTTCCCCCAATCCCCATGCAAACCAAATGAAACTGCAACCTCGGAGGATAACAATAGTTGTTTAGTCAAATCAAATAGTTTAGAATCTATAGATGCATTACACTTGACATCTTGAAAAATAATTGTTAATTAATCATACAAAGACCAAAAAACCTGAAAACCGATCCGGTCGAACTAAAAAACCAAAAAACATCGGGTTTTTGTAAGAAACAGACTTTTTCAATTTTAGGAAAAACCAAAATGAATCGAATCGAACTCATTCATATCTCAAACTTTGAACATGTAGATTGCCAAGGAAGCCGAGTTCTTCTCTTTTGGAACCAACGATCTCACCCAAATGACATTCGGGTACAGTAGAGATGATGTTGGCAAGTTTCTCCCGGTATATCTGCAACAGGGAATTCTACAAAACGATCCCTTTGAGGTCAGTAACATAAATTTTAGTATATTAAGGCTCTTTACACATGACATGCTTTTACTGGACTTATTGGACGAGCTTTCTAGGGCTATTTTTCGATCATGAGGATGAGAATGACATTTATGTCCTTTACACAAAAGAGAGATCTAGAGCAAGTCCAAATCCCACCTTTTTGGGTGGACAAGAAGTTGCAATTTTTTTCTCTGATTAATATTGGTCTTAGTTCCAGTCCATTGCACGCCAAACGCAATACAATCTGTTTTGTTATTTCATGTGTAACAAATCTGTCCTGCACATAAATTAGGACCGATTTGTTGGATAAATGTTATTGACACAAAGATGATGTGTTGTTGATAGGTTCTTGATCAAAAGGGGGTGGGCCAATTGATCAAGATGGCCACCGACAAGGGCCGTGCAGCGAATCCTAACTTAAAGGTGAGCACGGATTCCCAATTATTAAACTATTATTATATATGTATATATATGCCACGCTGGCAACAATTTACACTGTATATAGTTGTAAAGAGCGAGAAACCAACTATATATAGGCTGTTACAGCCTTACCAACATTGCATATATTATATTATATAATAATACTCAAATATCAATATGTTGTGTTATCAGTTAGGATGGAAAGTTAACTTTACTAACATGGACACGCAGGTTGGCATATGCGGAGAGCACGGTGGAGAGCCTTCTTCAGTTGCATTTTTTGACGGGGTTGGACTTGATTATGTCTCTTGCTCTCCATTTAGGTATGTGTGTGTATGTGTATGTGTATGTGTGTCCCCACATACTTACGGTAACAATAAATATGTGAGAATCTATAATTGAGGTCTAAATTCAAACTTAGGTATCATCTCGCACTGCTATTTACCTTCTCACATTGACTATGGGATCCCTAGGCTGTATATTTTGCTAAAATATTATTTTCCACCAACCCTGATGTTATCCACACTGTCCTATCACAAAAGCATCATGTGAAATGTAAGACACAGTCCATTAGTTTCACATTAAAGCCCAATCCTTTAAGCCCAATCTACAATGGAAATGCCAAACTTGAATCCTTTTTTAAAGGGAAGTGATTTGTACACAATAATTTTTCTCCACACACAACAATTTAACATCTTTCTTGCATAATGTACAACAGCCTTAATGGATAAATTGGTGTGTATGTATAAAAATTGTTGTGTAATCACTTCCCTTTTTTAAAGATAATGCCTGAGGACCTAGTATGTGAGATAGTGTTGGTTGTAACCGAATAACGTTATGTTTTTTTACGTGTTGTTGTGGCAGGGTCCCTATCGCCAGGCTGGCAGCTGCGCAAGTCGCTGTTAATTAAGCTTCGAAAGGAAGGGAGATGTGGTTTGCGTGTTCCCTATATACCATTGTTGTATATAAATAAATAATCGTTGTTTCATTATTCTTGTAATGGCAAACATGAAATAATCGATTATATCATGGTTTAGTATACAAGAATATATTTCGCAAACAACCATGTATAAACTTTAAATGGACTCCTAACCATGTTGATGGATAGTTGACCTTGACCCCAACCCGATGATACAATTGAACAATTAATACGTATGATAACTCAATGCATGAATAACATACCATGCAATTTCGGTATTTAAAAACGTGGGTCCTTACCTACGTCTGTTACTACACATGGAATTCGGCGGTAACGCGGTAATAATTGCAATTGTACTGTGAAAAAAACGTTTATGTTATGGAGTATCTTTCTTAGCAAGTTATGTGGAAGGACCATATTACCCCTAGTGTTGATTCATGTGGTTAACTAATTTATAATAAACATAAAGTCGCGTTTATGGTTAACTAATTTATAGTAGACATAAAGGTCGCGTTTGGTTCCTTTATAATATAACGACGGTCTGAAATCTTGTATTTCATTTAACCAAATTTTGAAGCGTGTTTGGTATTTTCCAAATGAAACATAATTTTATTTTGAAATGTGGATTCCTTTACGTAATGGAATGGATCTCTTATTCATTAGGATATATAGTGGATATGATAATCCATTTCAAGCAAAACGTTTTAAACGAATTCAAACTTTTATTTATCTCATTTTCATTACTATTTTCTAGATACTTATCATAAACCTATTAAGAAATAAAAAATAAAATAAATATAAAGGTAATCTAGACTATGACATTTAATTTGCGTACTTCAATTCTTTCAAATTTGTGTGAACCACATGTCCATCGGGTATAAATTTAATTCCAATTTCATTTTCTAATGAGTGAATTTTCTTTAATCATTTCAATATCTTTAAAAAATTTCTTCGAGCCAAACATCACCTAAAAGTTCGAATTTAAGTCCATTTGAGAGGACAGAGGTTGCTTTGTTAAGACAACAGTTTGGAGGGAAACTATATCTATAAAACAAAAACATAAAATCCTCACCGTTTAATTTCAAAACTTTGTATATTTTATTTGAATTGTAAATTTATCAAATAATTTGACAAATAACATAAAAGTTATCCAGAAAATTTGTAAATTGTTTTTTTATTTTATACGATATTATTTTAAATAAATTATACTTACTTGAAAAAAATCTATAACTCGCCCTTCTATTAATTTCATATTTGGAAAACCTTTTTCAAACTATTTTAGAATAAAAAATTATATATGAATTTAGCTCCACGTGACAACAAGTTCCGAAACAAAATTTAAAGAGTAAATTACAGAAACACTCCCTAAAGTATCTCAAAATTAACAAAGGGAACCCAACTATCTGTTTTTCTCTTTATGAGTCACTTACCTTTGCATATATCAATAGATTGGTCCCTCTGATCGTTACCCTCGTTAATCTCCCGTCAAACCCGCCCCATGTACCCATCACGTGGGGTATTTTTGTCCATTCGCAATTCCGTTTTTGCAGGTCATTCATCACCTCTAAAGCATGGTGGATCAAGAATCATCCATCACCTCTAAAGCACAACATTACAACAAGCCAGCGTCACCCACAGCATGAATGCATGAACAATTTAACGGCCAACGATTCACCCTAATTCCGGTTTCCCGTCACGGCGGCGCCGGTATTGATGCAGTGTCGGTAAAAAATGAGTGACTAATTTCATCTTCCGACGTTTGATAATTTGTTGATGATTAGACTTAAACAGAAGTAATCTAACTTTCTAATTAACTTAAAATAATGAAGGGAGAAAGATTGAGGAAGTTATGCAAAATGGAGTGTGTTTATGTTCATTCATAGCATTATTCTTTGATGTATTCGTTTGTTCATGTACACGCATTCAATCACAGAAAAAACAGAACAAATTAATAAAACTCTGATTAACCAAAGAATGATTGATTTATTGCATTTATTTCACCGAATTATATAAACAGAATCCTGTATACAATTAATCAGAGAAGCAAATCAGACTTTGAAGGCAATCTCCTAAAGAAATTAAACGGCACCGACGGCATCCTGTTCCTGAACCTCGGATGCTGGAGCCAATAAACCCCAAACAGAATCGCCACCACCTGAAACGGCGTCACATACAAAAACACCACCCACACCAGAGCAATTATTATAAAAATCGTCGTAGCCCTAGAATCTCGCCAGCTCAGCAACGCCATAGCCCTTTCACCTTGTGTCGCCATATCCCCAATCACCGTCTGAACTCTCCCGGCGACACTTCTCATCCGATCATACCTCATCCTCACAATATCATTCGGCCGTGAAGTTGGAAACGTGTCAAATTCCTCATCCAATTCATCCGGGTGCACCATTTCCGCCTGAGATATTCGTGCATCCATGTGTGGCGGATTCCATGGCCGGAATCGGTAATTCCATAGCCCGATCACAAAAAGGTAAAGAAAAACCGCCGTGACTCCCGACAGAAGTGAATGGACAAAAATACCCCACGTGATGGGCACATGGGGCGGGTTTGACGGGAGATTAACGAGGGTAACGATCAGAGGGACCAATCTGTTGATATATGCAAAGGTAAGTGACTCATAAAGGAAAAAACGGATAGTTTGGTTCCCTTTGTTAGTTTTGGGATACTTTAGGGAGTGTTTCTGTAATTTACTCAAATTTAAATGATAAATTACACATTCAAATGGTTGTACGTACGGAACAATGGAGAAATGTTGGAATGATTGTAAACAAAAAGAAGTGGGAAAATAGGGGTGTGTCAAATGGGATATAATTGAGTGAGACCAAACACAGACTTCTGTTTAGAGTAAGATACTATGGCTTTAATGGTCGATAAAAATAGAAGTGTTACTGACAACAACAATAGGCAGTAGCTGATGTTGAGTGTTGACGTTGCTGGTGGCGTTTGGCCGCAGGAAAAGGGTGGCGATGGTGGATAGAGGGTATTAGGATGGTGGGGCGACCGGAACAAAGACGGAAAAGAAACGCGTAATCGGAGAAAAAAAAGGTATTTCAGTCTTTTAAATGAGTTATGGTTATTAGAATTAAATTCCATTATTTGTTGGATATTTGTGAATGTCAATAGAATTCACTTTCTTAATAATTTGCAACCAAAGAGCGATAAAAGTCCCTAGCATATAATCCATGCGGATCATGCCAATATTTTATTAAATAAAGTTTTTGCTGATTAATATATAAGAGTACATGGCCGTAATATGTTCAAAAAGTCTAAATTCCATAGGTAGGAGTAGTTGTTTTTCGAAACACAATTTCAACGATTTATGTCTCTTTGTCAAATAACCCTTTTCTATATCATGGAGTAGTTGGCTATATCCTCTTTATTTTCTACCAATTTCAACAACTTCATGACTTACTTTCCATTCTTTCAACCACCTACGATCAATCTTTTAACAGTAGACCAAGCTAAAAAGATCCATATATGTCCGATTCTTGAAAGCATCCATACTCACCATTTCACCATTCCCAATTTCAATCCAAAATATGTTACGAAAATTCGGAAAGAAAGTTACCCGCTTTTGGTCCCGGATACGACTCCGAGCAATCGTATGGAGGACCGCAACCCGTAAAGTAGTGATAAGAAGATTCAAGAATCAAAACTCGACCCGTATTCCAACCCGTATCCCATCCCGTCTCCGTGTCCAAAAGACCAATCAAACCGCACCCGATCACATCCGGGTCGCTTCTTTTAACGTAGCCATGTTCTCACTCGCACCCGCGGTCCCAAAATCGGATGGAACATGGGTCGATGGTGTCAAGGGACACGAAGGTGGTGGACCAAAAAGCATACTAAAACAATCCCCAATGCATCATACAATGGCAACCGAACATCTTGCCAAACGAGTCTCGATAAATCTTCCCGACAACGAGATCTCGATGGCTCAAAATCGGGTCCTAAGAAGCCCGATTTGCTTCCCGTTAACCGGGTTGATGGATGATCATGGAAGTAGAAGCATTCTTGATGTGCTTAAAGAAGTCGATGCTGATGTATTCGCTTTGCAAGATGTGAAAGCTGAAGAAGAGAAAGAAATGAAACCCTTATCGGATTTGGCTTTTGCTCTTGGGATGAATTACGTGTTTGCCGAAAGTTGGGCCCCAGAATACGGGAACGCCATATTGTCTAAATGGCCAATCAAAAGATCAAAGGTTCAAAAGATTTACGACGACCAAGATTTCAGGTTCTATACATATGCTCTCTTTTTTGTAGGTTTTAAGATAAGCTAGCAATGGGTAATTTTCGAGTGCATGTTGCACATCGAAACCATGGTATTTGGTTTTACGTAGAAGCAACTATCTCCATAGTATTTGTAAAAGGACTATAGTTGTTTAATACGGAAAAAAATGAAATACCGTGGTTACTTTTGCGATTATTGTTTATTTATGTATGTTTCTATTTTGGACAGGAATGTGCTTAAGGCTACTATTGATGTACCACGAACCGGGGAACTCAACTTCTATTGTACACAACTCGACCATCTTGATGAGAATTGGAGAATGAAACAGATAAATGCTATCATAAAATCAAGCGATCATCCTCACATTCTGGCTGGTGGTATCAATTCGCTAAGTGGATCCGATTACTCATTTGATCGATGGAATAACATTGTGAAGGTAACGAAGATAATGTCAATTCCATTGTATAACTTTGTAGTAGAATGGTGTTCAAAATTAGATATATGAAATTTCGGATGCTGGTTTTTTATATCCTAACCCGTATCCGAAATTTCATATACAAATTCAGAAATATTTGATAAGGAGATTCTATTCCAAAACATTTGAGCCAACTTATTTATACTCGAATAACATATAAATGTCTCCACGTATTTCATTTAACCATCTAGTTATTACAAAATAGTTGCAAAATTGGAAATTAAAAGTATATATATATATATATATATGGTATATTCATATGATCCGAAGATCCAAAAATTTAAAAATCATTATCCAATGCATGTGAGAAAACATGAATATCTAGAATTGGGATATATTAAATTTCGGATAACTTTATATTGGATTTTTGGATTTAGACGTTTTAAAAAGGTTGTAAATATTAATTTTAAGGTTGATTACCCGTTTACTCACGCTATATTTTTATTATAGTATTACGAAGAGCTGGGAAAACCCACACCAAGAATGGATGTGATGAATTTTTTGCACGTGAACAATTACATTGATGCAGTACATTTTGCGGGTGATTGCGAGCCTGTTGTGATCATGAGCAAAGGCCAAAGTACAAATTACAACCTTTTAACTTATTGGGGAGTATGTTAATGTTGTGTTTGTCACATAGGGCATCACTCGATGAGACAAGATATGATTGGCATAACTAGAAATGCTTTTTATTATAAGTTTTTGATAATCAGGATAGTCCCTTCATGTCCAATTTTTTGGTTGAGACAAAAAAAATATAGTTCTTGTCCTATTAACACCGTTTCGGTCTAACGCATGCCAAACACAGTTTCTGGTGTCGTGTCCTATGTGACAAACGGAACCTAATTAAACAAAGTTTGATTGTTTGCTATTTGTGTATGCTAGGTGTACAAGGAACATGCAAGTATGGTACAAGAGTGGATTACATTTTGGCATCTAATGAATTAGCATACGACTTTGTGCCAGGATCTTACTCTGTTGTATCTTCAAAAGGCACATCCGATCATCATATTGTTAAGGTTGATCTGGTGAGACTCAAGGAGGATGGTTTTCGTGAGCCAACACGAACGAAGAAAATAAAACGAAGTATCGTCAAATTAACATGTAAATGTATTGGAAGCACATAAACACAAATAGTCTAACATATTATATTCAATTCAAACTAGTCATAATTTGCAGAAATTATATACGAGGATATGATTTTATTTATGAAATGGATATGTGGTAGAAATCAATGGTAACTGGCAAATAGAATACCCTAAATAGAGTACAATTATATAAGAAACGGTATTATATAAGGCATAGAGTACGATTAACAAACAACAAACTGTACTCTTTTAGGTTTTTATTGACAAGATCAAATAAAATACAGTTATTAGTTACCAATGGTAAGAAACAGTGCACTATTAGAGCTATAATAATAAACATTCAAAGAGTAATTTATCACAATTAACAAAAGATTTTATTGCTTAACACAAACAAAAATCAATTCATTATATTCCTAACAAATATAAATTATAGATTAATACCAAGATTTAAATTATCAAAAAGCTTTAATACAAATATAAACAAAGGGAGTAAACCATGAAGACTGATACCGATAATTTTTTGACTAGTAGTTGGTGACATCGTCTAGTAATATCAAGTATTTTAGGCGTTGTTTAGCCGTGTTTTAGTTAATTTATTCTTTTAAATTGGCTAATATCACTTACTTTTGTGCCAAAGTGCTTGGAAATGTTTCTAGTGTAAATGCAGGGGTTTTAGTGCAATTCTGGAGAAGTTATGGAGCAAAATGACAAAAAAAATTGGATCTGGCAGAGATAGCGCCGCTATCTCGCGATGACATAAAATCTGCGTTTTTGAATTTCAAATTCCGAGATTGCGGGATAAGGCAACACGCGCGCCGCGGATTCTATATACCCGCGACGCGGAAACCCTAATTTCGCACAACTATAAATACCGGAGTCCCGTCCGACTTTTCACTCATCCCGGGACGCGAATGAGGGATCCGAAGGCACAATTTCGTCAGTTTTTCAGTGGGAATCATTATTTTGGTTAGTAATTTAGTTTTTCTCTTGTTTTATCAACTCGGTATCGAGGTATTCCGCAATCGGGATTTTCGTCGATTACTCGATGTTTGTTTAGATTTATAGTTTCTGATTTCAATAGTATTAGTCAGTGGTTAGATCTGATATTTGAGTGTTTGGATATTGGTTTGATGTTTGGTTTTTGATTTATAAAAGTAATCATTCAGTTTGATGTTATTTTGCATTATTGATGTTTGGATGTGTTTTGATTGTATTGGATTGATTGTTTGCTTCTGAATTATGAATTTAGTTTCTGATTTCAGTAAGGAACTTTAGTCTACGATTTGATTTGGGTTAGTTTAGTTCATGCTTGAGTTAGGTTTTGGCATTGGTCTTGGATTGTGTTTTTAGTTAGTTTTTAGAAAAGTAGAAACAATACCGCTGGCTGTAGCGTGACACTGCAGTTGGTAATCTGTCGTTCTATCTTGACCACCAAACTCCTACGGATCGACCCTTGCTACCGCTATACTAGTGTGAGTGAGGTTTATTTTATTAATTTTGACCGCACGACGACCTAGGCGTGTCAAATTTTGGCGCCGTTGCCGGGGAGTGTGCGCTTAGGATAGACGATCAGTGGTATTTTTTTTCTTTCTTTTGATGTTTTATTTTTAGTTTTCAACTTTCTGTATGTGTACGTCCTCACAATGGGCAATTACATGTACCCGGGTCAATACACGTGTTATGCTGGCCCGGTTTATTACAATAACAACCAGTGGAACCAAGGTCGAGGACCTCCACGACAACAACAGCAAAACAATCAATGGAGAGGACAACGGTATAATAATCGGTTCTACAATAACGGTAATTTCGTTCCTCCGTTTTATTTTGCACAACCGAGTAGGCAGTCGGTTGCATCGCACTTTCATCCACGGGAGTACGATGAGGCATCGCCTATATTTTTTCCTGAAAATGTAGATTGTCAGGTAGAGATTGGGCCAGAGTTGTTAGGTTTGTTGCCTAAATTTAGGGGTCATAAGCATGATAATCCTTATGTGACAACTGTCAAATTAGTCAACGAAAGTCAACTCAAGTCAACCAGAGCGTACGTTAGGTCAATATATTGAAATGTAAATTTCATAATCTCTACGATGTATTATTTGATATTATAATACTAAGTATGTTAATTCAAGTCAATTATACGAACAAACACTGTTAAGCTAGATGTTTTTAATATACAAAAAAAAAAACAAATTTACGTCGTGAATAGTGACCAACGTGAATAGTGAACGGTAAAAATTTAAAACTCTTCGGAATATTACAAATTTTATATCAAAACGTAGATAAAATTATGACAGTTCCAAATATATATTCGTATTTTTACCAAATGTTATATATAAAAAGTTATAATAGAAAAACGTATAATTTAACTTGAAAGCGACGTTTGATTATTATAATATTTATTTTAATATATATAAATAAATAAATAAGAAATATAATGACCGGCCAAGTTTTTCTATTCAACGTTTGAAAATTTTTAATATTATTTTATTTTAATTTTATTTTATATAAAGCGGGCCCCACTTCATTATTTAATCAATTTTACACATTTTACCCTCAAAGAATTCGTATTTTCATTTCGAACATTACGTATTCAATACGTATTGTTAAGTTTATCAAAAATATTATGTCGTTTTATAAAACGAAAAATTTATCGTCAAAACCGTATCGTCGATACGAACAATCTGATGTCAAAATTTAATATTTTTGATATTAGTTTCATATTTAATATTTTCTTTTTCTATAAAATAAAAATGTATTTACATTTTAACCCTATATTTTATTAAACTTACAATTAATACCCTTTCGTTAATTCGTTAAAGACGTTTAGTTAAAAAGTTGATATTATTAAACTACGATTTTTGTAGATCATATTTTTATAAACAAAAATCATTCGTTTTATATAAAAAACTATTAAATCTATTTAAAGAGTATTTTAAGGGTATGTTTTGTCATTAACAATTTCTAAAAGCTATAGACGTCAAATGTCTGTATCTTGAGGGCCGCTATACGAAAATAAATTTACTATAAATAGAGGCTTCAATCCTCTCATTTCCTCACACCTCAGATCTCGATCTCTAAATCACTAGATAGTATTGTTAGAAGATTCTTTGATATATATAGAAATATACGAAGAATGAGCGTTAGAAGTAGCTATTTCAGTTATAAATATAGTGAGTTTGAGTTGGAAGCACGAAGAGTCGGGCGATCTAACAACAATTGGCGATAAGATCCTAGTCGACATTGAGGTGAGTTCATACCCCTTCTTTTTATATTTATTCAAGTTTTTAAGGGGGAGAATACAAGTTATACTATAAAAATAGCTATTTATTCTCATTTGTAACAATAGTAAACAAAATGTGAATTTTGTAAACATCATTATGATAACAATTCAATTATAGTTCCAAAATATAATATCGAATGATCTACTTACGAGAGCGGTGTCTAGGCCGATCATTTGGGCTAGGTTGCTGGATTTCCGAAAGGCTTATACGCTGAAAGGGTCCTGCCTCCCCATTTGATCTTCTACCTGGCTGTTCTTTATTTGATAGTCATGAAATATTATATTGGAATTAATAAATAGTATAACCAAGTTATTACACCACTATTATGGAAAATATTTTAAAAAATATTGTTTATAACCATTTAAATAAGTTATTTCACATATATTCGTAAATATATGCTTTTCACGACAGAATACCAAAAATAAACTACTATAGGAATAGTTTGTGGATACAAATGTTACTATAACGGTTAGAACAAGACAAATAATTATATACAAATATATAATTATTATACATTACTATATTATCATGGGAAAAATGATAATGGGCAAATACAAGGGTTTTTCATATACAAACTTTACGTAAACAAGTTGATTGATACATACATTTTTGTGAGACGGGTCTTCACAGTGCTTATTTAAGTACATACTATAAGTCCTGAAATTTATAACCAGAGTCTCGGTAAGAGAGCGTGATATTTGTGTATAGATCTATACGGGATTGACAACCCCGCACCTGAGCTGCTAGCTACAGCTAGACCGACGGGTCTGAGGTGACAAATGTCATAACAGTCCGACGCCTGAAGAACGTCGAAGCAGACCTACATGGTCACAGTATGGTTATAGGGCGTCTTGCATGGGAAATCAACTTTATAAATTGTTTACGTAGAAATATACATTTTCAATGCCTTTATACTACAAACTACACTATACCTTTTAGTCTTTGGGTTTTTAAGACTTGGATACATTCATAAGAAAATATTGGATTTTCTTGGATTACAATACTACCTTTTACAAGGAAAGAGACTCCTCATACAAGTTTTATGGTATTAAAACTATATTTTAACAAGTTACAACTATAAGTATGGTTTTTACTTATACACACTGGTTCTATGGAAATTAAAACTACGTTTTATCAGTTATATAAATATAAGTATGGTTTACTTATACATATGAGTTTTACAGAATTAAATCTACGATTGGTCTACGAGTAAACATCTATTTACACTGTTTCATACAAGAATAAAACTACGTAATACTATTTTCAAGTATAGAAATACTTATACATTCTCGGTCTTTGGGTTTTAAAACTACGACTCATTTATTAGAAAATATTGGATTTTCTGGTTTCAAACACTATCCTTTTACAAGGAAAAATGATTATGGATTTTCTCATACAAAAATCTTATGAACTCACCAACGTAATGTTGACACTCTTTCAAACTACTTGTATTATCAGGAAATTGATAAGGTAACTACAACCTTTGACGATGGGTCGCTATGGCGTCATACTATGTATTTTGATATCATATTGTAATTGTATTTAAAATGTACAATCTTTTGAACTCTTGTAACATTTACAATTATGTATATAATGGATGTGTTTGATTTGATCACTATTGTACAAACGTTGTTGTGATACTGTTCGTGAAGTCATCCACCCTCAGACGTTTCCGCCATCGTGGTTTGGGGGTGTGACAGCTTGGTATCAGAGCATTGTTTATAGTGAACTAAGTATATCAATCCATTTAAGATATACAACTATAAATACAATGGGACTAAAACTCTCTAAAACAATCTGTACAAAGCATACTTTAAAATACAATGATATTTTTATAAAGTATAAGTACAAGTACATACATACTAGAACAGTGTCATAACCAGAACAATACAAGAGTAATAAGATGAGTTGAACACTACGAGTAGGCCTAGGTAGTTATGTAATCATACCTAGGACAGATAGAGCCTGATCAACTGTATTTGTCCAAGGTATGACTAACATGTAATTAGAAATAATCGTAGTGAACAACAAGTCTAAAAACTTACCAAGAACCATATACAAAGAAACTCTAAAACAAAATATAAAGCTAAAATACTACAGGAGTATTTTATAATACTATAGAACCATACATCTAGACACTTTATGTATCTCTTATACCCCTATCCTTACATAGTAGACCTGACAATTCGATAATACCTGACCAATAACTATTATCGAAAACCTACCAACATCCCTACCAACAGCTCCATTAAACTAATATTGGTATAAATTCAATCTGAAAGCCAAAGGCGAGCTATGTCACCTGCCAAGTCTTCTGGGTTCTCTTCACTTGTGATCTTGAGAAAATCATGGTTAAAACCACTTATAGCAGAAACAGAAGGCAGAGATTGTTGCTGTGTATGGGTCCCTGATGAAGCTTCCTCCCTCTTCTGAACCTTTCTTTTCTTGTAAACAGCCTTAAACGCAGCTTGCCTTAATCTTTTTGTGGTATCAGTTATCTTCGAACTGGAACCCTCGACTATTGCTCTTTTCTCGTTCTCTAGACCAAGTATTACGTCTGCTCTACTAGGATTTTTATCAAATTCCTGTTGCATAAATACTTTCAGTCATTACAATCTCATGGCATTAAAATTGTGGAGAAAGAAATACAATTCTTAACCTGAGTATGGTTAATAAGAGTTTGTAGACTCTTAATCTGTCGTCGAGGCCAACTTTTGATGCCTAACTTCCTACAACGTTGCTTCAACTGTGTTGATCCAACGTTGAGTTCCCTTGCAGCTTCCAAAATGGGCTTATCAAAATGCATGAATATTGTTTCCTTACTCAACGCATGTCTAGAACCCCGTTTTCTACGAATTTCAAAGGTTCTTGGAATCGAGGTTGAAACGTTTTCATTTTGGATCAATTGTGTATGATCCTGATCACTAACACTTTCATTGTTACCTATTATAGGTAATAGTTCTTGATTTCCAGAATCAAGCATAAACCCAGAATTCCCATTCTTGAAACTTTCTAAGTTACTTTGGATCAATTGAAAATGATCCTGATATTGAAAACCACCCACAAATTCAGGATTCGCTGAAGCGAACCCGATAGTGTCATCATGGATCGACTGTATTTGATCCTGATTTTGAATGTCAGTTAAAAACCCTTGATTTGTTAGATCTACTCCACTATGTAGTATGGGCACGTTCATGCTTAGATTATCATTAGTAATATCATCTACAAATGGATCTGTGTATAACGTATGTTAGATAGTTAAGAAAAATAAACATAAAGCTTAACAAAATGACTTAACCTGGAAGTATATATTGAGATTGCCCAACAGCGATGTCTTGATTTAAAGGCAGTGGATCTTCAGGGAGAATACTCATCAGAGGAAAAACTTCAAGATCATCTTGAGGTTGATCCGGCTGTAATATATCTGGAAAATCTATACCTCACATAGTTTAAAACAAAAATCAAAACGCTAGAAAAAGGAATAAGAAATAAAAGGAGTTTAGGATACTATAATTATCAAACCCCAGTGGAGGTATCTGATTAAACGATAGGGAGGTACCCTCTTCCCTTAAGAAATTCAGCTCAGTGTCTAACACATTTTCCATAGGAGATCTATTTTCCATACCTCGATTTGGAAATCTGAGATTATATAAGAATAAGTTGGTAGTAGCAAAATATGTAGATATGAATGATACTACATACCCGTTTATATAGTATCTTACAGCTAGAACTGAAAGGACAACCCACGTTCTTATTATCGAAATTCAAAAATATATACAGTAGGTGCAATCTTTTCACTACCCTAATTGATATCCTGTTCCAAATTCGCGGCTTGACTCCGATGAGGACGGGATAACGAAAAGACATTTATATATATATATATATATATATATATATATATATATATATATATATATATATATATATATATATATATATATATATATATATATATATCTTCTGATAACGGAAATAGTTCAAAGAATAGTTAATTCAATTATATAGTAATCTAATCATAAATAATAAATTAGAACCTACTCATCTAGCATCTGTAGAGCTCGTGGTTCACATGTATCTTACATGTTTCCTTCCATCCTACTAGTATCAACTGTAAAATGACATCACATATCATATCTTAAACATGCTTAGGCATCTCCATAATACTTAACTCAAATGATTAAGAAATCAATAGCTAATACAAATCACAATTAGAGAATATCATATGCTATCAACCCGAACACCCGAATTTCGTGATTTTACCAAATCAACTGTTAGAACATCATGATATTTGCAACAAGGACTCAATACAACACATATTAACAATCTATTAACAACACATAAGATGAACCAATGCATACTTTCAGATTTGGACATCTAGGGTTTAAAACCCTAACACTAAGATCATTACCCTTGTCAGTTAGGAACTCGAGAATGCATTTCGGGTATTAAATCCGACCATCCCAAACTTTTTCTACGCAAAACCCTTGATCAAAATGACAAAAATTTCACATCTTTTGCTCTGAAAATCGCCTAGGGGATTTTTGGTTCGCTACCCGAAAAACTTCCCTGAAGCAGGTTAGTGACATTAACCTTTAAAGTTAGCGTCGTTCACTTTTAAAATCCAACCCATACCCCGAAACCGACCCGTGTAAGTCTACTGGATACTACTGGACGTTATGGTAACTAGAACACAAACCGTTTTCATAAACACGACCCGTGTAACTCCTACAAGGCTAGAACAGTTTCAATATACAACCCGGTAGGACCCGTGTAACTCCTCTTTGATATCTTTAAGGTTTAAACTCCTTCTAAATGAGTTTCTAATCCTCCTAAGTCATATAACAACCTAGTGACTCTTATTAGCTCAAGTTTACTTACCAAAAATATTACAACATTACACCCCAAAACCGAAGCAATTGAAAACTGGGAAGCACCAAGCAAGGACCTGAATCTACCTAGGAACGTGAGGACTAGATGAAACAGAAATACACACATCTCTTCCCATACCCTTAAGAATTTACTCAAAGTGCTAAATTTCGGGACGAAATTTCTTCTAACGGGTAGATAATGTGACAACTGTCAAATTAGTTAACGAAAGTCAACTCAAGTCAACCAGAGCGTACGTTAGGTCAATATATTGAAATGTAAATTTCATAATCTCTACGATGTATTATTTGATATTATAATACTAAGTATGTTAATTTAAGTCAATTATACGAACAAACACTGTTAAGCTAGATGTTTTTAATATACAAAAAAAAAAAAACAAATTTACGTCGTGAATTGTGACCAACGTGAATAGTGAACGGTAAAAATTTAAAAACTCTTCGGAATATTACAAATTTTATATCAAAACGTAGATAAAATTACGACGGTTCCAAATATATATTTGTATTTTTACCAAACGTTATATATAAAAAGTTATAATAGAAAAACGTATAATTTAACTTGAAAGCGACGTTTGATTATTATAATATTTATTTTAATATATATAAATAAATAAATAAGAAATATAATGACCGGCCAAGTTTTTCAATTCAACGTTTGAAAATTTTTAATATTATTTTATTTTATATAAAGCGGGTCCCACTTCATTATTTAATCAATTTTACACATTTTACCCTCAAAGAATTCGTATTTTCATTTCGAACATTACGTATTCAATACGTATTGTTAAGTTTATCAAAAATATTATGTCGTTTTATAAAACGAAAAATTTATCGTCAAAACCGTATCGTCGATACGAACAATCTGATGTCAAAATTTAATATTTTTGATATTAGTTTCATATTTAATATTTTCTTTTTCTTTAAAATGAAAATGTATTTATATTTTAACCCTATATTTTTATTAAACTTACAATTAATACCCTTTCGTTAATTCGTTAAAGACGTTTAGTTAAAAAGTTGATATTATTAAACTACGATTTTTGTAGATCATATTTTTATAAAAAAAATCATTCGTTTTATATAAAAAACTATTAAATCTATTTAAAGAGTATTTTAAGGGTATGTTTTGTCATTAACAATTTCTAAAAGCTATAAACGTCAAATGTCTGTATCTTGAGGACCGCTATACGAAAATAAATTTACTATAAATAGAGGCTTCAATCCTCTCATTTCCTCACACCTCAGATCTCGATCTCTAAATCACTAGATAGTATTGTTAGAAGATTCTTCGATATATATAGAAATATACGAAGAATGAGCGTTAGAAGTAGCTATTTCAGTTATAAATATAGTGAGTTCAAGTTGGAAGCACGAAGAGTCGGGCGATCTAACAACAATTGGCGATAAGATCCTAGTCGACATTGAGGTGAGTTCATACCCCTTCTTTTTATATTTATTCAAGTTTTTAAGGGGGAGAATACAAGTTATACTATAAAAATAGCTATTTATTCTCATTTGTAACAATAGTAAACAAAATGTGAATTTTGTAAACATCATTATGATAACAATTCAATTATAGTTCCAAAATATAATATCGAATGATCTACTTACGAGAGCGGTGTCTAGGCCGATCATTTGGGCTGGGTTGCTGGATTTCCGAAAGGCTTATACGCTGAAAGGGTCCTGCCTCCCCATTTGATCTTCTACCTGGCTGTTCTTTATTTGATAGTCATGAAATATTATATTGGAATTAATAAATAGTATAACCAAGTTATTACACCACTATTATGGAAAATATTTTAAAAGATGTTGTTTATAACCATTTAAATAAGTTATTTCACATATATTCGTAAATATATGCTTTTCACGACAGAATACCAAAAATAAACTATTATAGGAATAGTTTGTGGATACAAATGTTACTATAACGGTTAGAACAAGACAAATAATTATATACAAATATATAATTATTATACATTACTATATTATCATGGGAAAAATGATAATGGGCAAATACAAGGGTTTTCATATACAAACTTTACGTAAACAAGTTGATTGATACATACATTTTTGTGAAACGGGTCTTCACAGTGCTTATTTAAGTACATACTATAAGTCCTGAAATTTATAACCAGAGTCTCGGTAAGAGAGCGTGATATTTGTGTATAGATCTATACGGGATTGACAACCCCGCACCTGAGCTGCTAGCTACAGCTAGACTGACGGGTCTGAGGTGACAAATGTCATAACAGTCCGACGCCTGAAGAACGTCGAAGCAGGCCTACATGGTCACAGTATGGTTATAGGGCGTCTTGCATGGGAAATCAACTTTATAAATTGTTTACGTAGAAATATACATTTTCAATGCCTTTATACTACAAACTACACTATACCTTTTAGTCTTTGGGTTTTTAAGACTTGGATACATTCATAAGAAAATATTGGATTTTCTTGGATTACAATACTATCTTTTACAAAGAAAGAGACTCCTCATACAAGTTTTATGGTATTAAAACTATATTTTAACAAGTTACAACTATAAGTATGGTTTTTACTTATACACACTGGTTCTATGGAAATTAAAACTACGTTTTATCAGTTATATAAATATAAGTATGGTTTACTTATACATATGAGTTTTACAGAATTAAATCTACGATTGGTCTACGAGTAAACATCTATTTATACTGTTTCATACAAGAATAAAACTACGTAATACTATTTTCAAGTATAGAAATACTTATACATTCTCGGTCTTTGGGTTTTAAAACTACGACTCATTTATTAGAAAATATTGGATTTTCTGGTTTCAAACACTATCCTTTTACAAGGAAAAATGATTATGGATTTTCTCATACAAAAATCTTATGAACTCACCAACGTAATGTTGACACTCTTTCAAACTACTTGTATTATCAGGAAATTGATAAGGTAACTACAACCTTTGACGATGGGTCGCTATGGCGTCATACTATGTATTTTGATATCATATTGTAATTGTATTTAAAATGTACAATCTTTTGAACTCTTGTAACATTTACAATTATGTATATAATGGATGTGTTTGATTTGATCACTATTGTACAAACGTTGTTGTGATACTGTTCGTGAAGTCATCCACCCTCAGACGTTTCCGCCATCGTGGTTTGGGGGTGTGACAGATTGGTATCAGAGCATTGTTTATAGTGAACTAAGTATATCAATCCATTTAAGATATACAACTATAAATACAATGGGACTAAAACTCTCTAAAACAATCTGTACAAAGTATACTTTAAAATACAATGATATTTTTATAAAGTATAAGTACAAGTACATACATACTAGAACAGTGTCATAACCAGAACAATACAAGAGTAATAAGATGAGTTGAACACTACGAGTAGGCCTAGGTAGTTATGTAATCATACCTAGGACAGATAGAGCCTGATCAACTGTATTTGTCCAAGGTATGACTAACATGTACTTAGAAATAATCGTAGTGAACAACAAGTCTAAAAACTTACCAAGAACCATATACAAAGAAACTCTAAAACAAAAAATAAAGCTAAAATACTACAGGAGTATTTTATAATACTATAGAACCATACATCTAGACACTTTATGTATCTCTTATACCGATATCCTTACATAGTAGACCTGACAATTCGATAATACCTGACCAATAACTATTATCGAAAACCTACCAACATCCCTACCAACAGCTCCATTAAACTAATATTGGTATAAATTCAATCTGAAAGCCGAAGGCGGGCTATGTCACCTGCCAAGTCTTCTGGGTTCTCTTCACTTGTGATCTTGAGAAAATCATGGTTAAAACCACTCATAGCAGAAACAGAAGGCAGAGATTGTTGCTGTGTATGGGTCCCTGATGAAGCTTCCTCCCTCTTCTGAACCTTTCTTTTCTTGTAAACAGCCTTAAACGCAGCTTGCCTTAATCTCTTTGTGGTATCAGTTATCTTCGAACTGGAACCCTCGACTATTGCTCTTTTCTCGTTCTCTAGACCAAGTATTACGTCTGCTCTACTAGGATTTTTATCAAATTCCTGTTGCATAAATACTTTCAGTCATTACAATCTCATGGCATTAAAATTGTGGAGAAAGAAATACAATTCTTAACCTGAGTATGGTTAATAAGAGTTTGTAGACTCTTAATCTGTCGTCAAGGCCAACTTTTGATGCCTAACTTCCTACAACGTTGCTTCAACTGTGTTGATCCAACGTTGAGTTCCCTTGCAGCTTCCAAAATGGACTTATCAAAATGCATGGATATTGTTTCCTTACTCAACGCATGTATAGAACCCCGTTTTCTACGAATTTCAAAGGTTCTTGGAATCGAGGTTGAAACGTTTTCATTTTGGATCAATTGTGTTTAATCCTGATCACTAACACTTTCATTGTTACCTATTATAGGTAATAGTTCTTGATTTCCAGAATCATCCATAAACCCAGAATTCTCATTCTTGAAACTTTCTAAGTTACTTTAGATCAATTGAAAATGATCCTGATATTGAAAACCACCCACAAATTCAGGATTCGCTGAAGCGAACCCGATAGTGTCATCATGGATCGACTGTATTTGATCCTGATTTTGAATGTCAGTTAAAAACCCTTGATTTGTTAGATCTACTCTACTATGTAGTATGGGCACGTTCATGCTTAGATTATCATTAGTAATATCATCTACAAATGGATCTGTGTATAACGTATGTTGGATAGTTAATAAAAATAAACATAAAGCTTAACAAAATGACTTAACCTGGAAGTATATATTGAGATTGCCCAACAGCGATGTCTTGATTTAAAGGCAGTGGATCTTCATGGAGAATACTCATCAGAGGAAAAACTTCAAGATCATCTTGAGGTTGATCCAGCTGTAATATATCTGGAAAATCTATACCTCACATAGTTTAAAACAAAAATCAAAACGCTAGAAAAAGGAATAAGAAATAAAAGGAGTTTAGGATACTATAATTATCAAACCCCAGTGGAGGTATCTGATTAAACGATAGGGAGGTACCCTCTTCCCTTAAGAAATTCAGCTCAGTGTCTAACACATTTTCCATAGGAGATCTATTTTCCATACCTCGATTTGGAAATCTGAGATTATATAAGAATAAGTTGGTAGTAGCAAAATATGTAGATATGGATGATACTACATACCCGTTTATATAGTATCTTACAGCTAGAACTGAAAGGACAACCCACGTTCTTATTATCGAAATTCAAAAATATATACAGTAGGTGCAATCTTTTCACTACCCTAATTGATATCCTGTTCCAAATTCGCGGCTTGACTCCGATGAGGACGGGATAACGAAAAGACATTTATATATATATATATATATATATATATATATATATATATATATATATATATATATATATATATATATATATATATATATATATATATATATATATATATATATATTGTGATAACGGAAATAGTTCAAAGAATAGTTAATTCAATTATATAGTAATCTAATCATAAATAATAAATTAGAACCTACTCATCTAGCATCTGTAGAGCTCGTGGTTTATATGTATCTTACATGTTTCCTTCCATCCTACTAGTATCAACTGTAAAATGACATCACATATCATATCTTAAACATGCTTAGGCATCTCCATAATACTTAACTCAAATGATTAAGAAATCAATAGCTAATACAAATCACAATTAGAGAATATCATATGCTATCAACCCCAAACCCCGAATTTCGTGATTTTACCAAATCAACTGTTAGAACATCATGATATTTGCAACAAGGACTCAATACAACACATATTAACAATCTATTAACAACACATAAGATGAACCAATGCATACTTTCAGATTTGGACATCTAGGGTTTAAAACCCTAACACTAAGATCATTACCCTTGTCAATTAGGAACTCGAGAATGCATTTCGGGTATTAAATCCGACCATCCCAAACTTTTTCTACGCAAAACCCTTGATCAAAATGACAAAATTTTCACATCTTTTGCTCTGAAAATCGCCTAGGGGATTTTTGGTTCGCTACCCGAAAAACTTCCCTGAAGCAGGTTAGTGACATTAACCTTTAAAGTTAGCGTCGTTCACTTTTAAAATCCAACCCATACTCCGAAACCGACCCGTGTAAGTCTACTGGATACTACTGGACGTTATGGTAACTAGAACACAAACCGTTTTCATAAACACGACCCGTGTAACTCCTACAAGGCTAAAACAGTTTCAATATACAACCCGGTAGGACCCGTGTAACTCCTCTTTGATATCTTTAAGGTTTAAACTCCTTCTAAATGAGTTTCTAATCCTCCTAAGTCATATAACAACCTAGTGACTTTTATTAGCTCAAGTTTACTTACCAAAAATATTACAACATTACACCCCAAAACCGAAGCAATTGAAAACTGGGAAGCGCCAAGCAAGGACCTGAATCTACCTAGGAACGTGAGGACTAGATGAAACAGAAATACCCACATCTCTTCCCATACCCTTAAGAATTTACTCAAAGTGCTAAATTTCGGGACGAAATTCCTTCTAACGGGTAGATAATGTGACAACTGTCAAATTAGTCAACGAAAGTCAACTCAAGTCAACCAGAGCGTACGTTAGGTCAATATATTGAAATGTAAATTTCATAATCTCTACGATGTATTATTTGATATTATAATACTAAGTATGTTAATTCAAGTCAATTATACGAACAAACACTGTTAAGCTAGATGTTTTTAATATACAAAAAAAAACAAATTTACGTCGTGAATAGTGACCAACGTGAATAGTGAACGGTAAAAATTTAAAAACTCTTCGGAATATTACAAATTTTATATCAAAACGTAGATAAAATTACGACGGTTCCAAATATATATTTGTATTTTTACCAAACGTTATATATAAAAAGTTATAATAGAAAAACGTATAATTTAACTTGAAAGCGACGTTTGATTATTATAATATTTATTTTAATATATATAAATAAATAAATAAGAAATATAATGACCGGCCAAGTTTTTCAATTCAACGTTTGAAAATTTTTAATATTATTTTATTTTATATAAAGCGGATCCCACTTCATTATTTAATCAATTTTACACATTTTACCCTCAAAGAATTCGTATTTTCATTTCGAACATTACGTATTCAATACGTATTGTTAAGTTTATCAAAAATATTATGTCGTTTTATAAAACGAAAAATTTATCGTCAAAACCGTATCGTCGATACGAACAATCTGATGTCAAAATTTAATATTTTTGATATTAGTTTCATATTTAATATTTACTTTTTCTTTAAAATGAAAATGTATTTATATTTTAACCCTATATTTTTATTAAACTTACAATTAATACCCTTTCGTTAATTCGTTAAAGACGTTTAGTTAAAAAGTTGATATTATTAAACTACGATTTTTGTAGATCATATTTTTATAAACAAAAATCATTCGTTTTATATAAAAAGCTATTAAATCTATTTAAAGAGTATTTTAAGGGTATGTTTTGTCCTTAACAATTTCTAAAAGCTATAAACGTTGAATGTCTGTATCTTGAGGACCGCTATACGAAAATAAATTTACTATAAATAGAGGCTTCAATCCTCTCATTTCCTCACACCTCCTCACACCTCAGATCTCGATCTCTAAATCACTAGATAGTATTGTTAGAAGATTCTTCGATATATATAGAAATATACGAAGAATGAGCGTTAGAAGTAGCTATTTCAGTTATAAATATAGTGAGTTCAAGTTGGAAGCACGAAGAGTCGGGCGATCTAACAACAATTGGCGATAAGATCCTAGTCGACATTGAGGTGAGTTCATACCCCTTCTTTTTATATTTATTCAAGTTTTTAAGGGGGAGAATACAAGTTATACTATAAAAATAGCTATTTATTCTCATTTGTAACGATAGTAAACAAAATGTGAATTTTGTAAACATCATTATGATAACAATTCAATTATAGTTCCAAAATATAATATCGAATGATCTACTTACGAGAGCGGTGTCTAGGCCTATCATTTGGGCTAGGTTGCTGGATTTCCGAAAGGCTTATACGCTGAAAGGGTCCTGCCTCCCCATTTGATCTTCTACCTGGCTGTTCTTTATTTGATAGTCATGAAATATTATATTGGAATTAATAAATAGTATAACCAAGTTATTACACCACTATTATGGAAAATATTTTAAAAGATGTTGTTTATAACCATTTAAATAAGTTATTTCACATATATTCGTAAATATATGCTTTTCACGACAGAATACCAAAAATAAACTATTATAGGAATAGTTTGTGGATACAAATGTTACTATAACGGTTAGAACAAGACAAATAATTATATACAAATATATAATTATTATACATTACTATATTATCATGGGAAAAATGATAATGGGCAAATACAAGGGTTTTCATATACAAACTTTACGTAAACAAGTTGATTGATACATACATTTTTGTGAAACGGGCCTTCACAGTGCTTATTTAAGTACATACTATAAGTCCTGAAATTTATAACCAGAGTCTCGGTAAGAGAGCGTGATATTTGTGTATAGATCTATACGGGATTGACAACCCCGCACCTGAGCTGCTAGCTACAGCTAGACCGACGGGTCTGAGGTGACAAATGTCATAACAGTCCGACGCCTGAAGAACGTCGAAGCAGGCCTACATGGTCACAGTATGGTTATAGGGCGTCTTGCATGGGAAATCAACTTTATAAATTGTTTACGTAGAAATATACATTTTCAATGCCTTTATACTACAAACTACACTATACCTTTTAGTCTTTGGGTTTTTAAGACTTGGATACATTCATAAGAAAATATTGGATTTTCTTGGATTACAATACTACCTTTTACAAGGAAAGAGACTCCTCATACAAGTTTTATGGTATTAAAACTATATTTTAACAAGTTACAACTATAAGTATGGTTTTTACTTATACACACTGGTTCTATGGAAATTAAAACTACGTTTTATCAGTTATATAAATATAAGTATGGTTTACTTATACATATGAGTTTTACAGAATTAAATCTACGATTGGTCTACGAGTAAACATCTATTTATACTGTTTCATACAAGAATAAAACTACGTAATACTATTTTCAAGTATAGAAATACTTATACATTCTCGGTCTTTGGGTTTTAAAACTACGACTCATTTATTATAAAATATTGGATTTTCTGGTTTCAAACACTATCCTTTTACAAGGAAAAATGATTATGGATTTTCTCATACAAAAATCTTATGAACTCACCAACGTAATGTTGACACTCTTTCAAACTACTTGTATTATCAGGAAATTGATAAGGTAACTACAACCTTTGACGATGGGTCGCTATGGCGTCATACTATGTATTTTGATATCATATTGTAATTGTATTTAAAATGTACAATCTTTTGAACTCTTGTAACATTTACAATTATGTATATAATGGATGTGTTTGATTTGATCACTATTGTACAAACGTTGTTGTGATACTGTTCGTGAAGTCATCCACCCTCAGACGTTTCCGCCATCGTGGTTTGGGGGTGTGACAGATTGGTATCAGAGCATTGTTTATAGTGAACTAAGTATATCAATCCATTTAAGATATACAACTATAAATACAATGGGACTAAAACTCTCTAAAACAATCTGTACAAATCATACTTTAAAATACAATGATATTTTTATAAAGTATAAGTACAAGTACATACATACTAGAACAGTGTCATAACCAGAACAATACAAGAGTAATAAGATGAGTTGAACACTACGAGTAGGCCTAGGTAGTTATGTAATCATACCTAGGACAGATAGAGCCTGATCAACTGTATTTGTCCAAGGTATGACTAACATGTAATTAGAAATAATCGTAGTGAACAACAAGTCTAAAAACTTACCAAGAACCATATACAAAGAAACTCTAAAACAAAATATAAAGCTAAAATACTACAGGAGTATTTTATAATACTATAGAACCATACATCTAGACACTTTATGTATCTCTTATACCCCTATCCTTACATAGTAGACCTGACAATTCGATAATACATGACCAATAACTATTATCGAAAACCTACCAACATCCCTACCAACAGCTCCATTAAACTGATATTGGTATAAATTCAATCTGAAAGCCAAAGGCGAGCTATGTCACCTGCCAAGTCTTCTGGGTTCTCTTCACTTGTGATCTTGAGAAAATCATGGTTAAAACCACTTATAGCAGAAACAGAAGGCAGAGATTGTTGCTGTGTATGGGTCCCTGATGAAGCTTCCTCCCTCTTCTGAACCTTTCTTTTCTTGTAAACAGCCTTAAACGCAGCTTGCCTTAATCTCTTTGTGGTATCAGTTATCTTCGAACTGGAACCCTCGACTATTGCTCTTTTCTCGTTCTCTAGACCAAGTATTACGTCTGCTCTACTAGGATTTTTATCAAATTCCTGTTGCATAAATACTTTCAGTCATTACAATCTCATGGCATTAAAATTGTGGAGAAAGAAATACAATTCTTAACCTGAGTATGGTTAATAAGAGTTTGTAGACTCTTAATCTGTCGTCGAGGCCAACTTTTGATGCCTAACTTCCTACAACGTTGCTTCAACTGTGTTGATCCAACGTTGAGTTCCCTTGCAGCTTCCAAAATGGGCTTATCAAAATGCATGAATATTGTTTCCTTACTCAACGCATGTCTAGAACCCCGTTTTCTACGAATTTCAAAGGTTCTTGGAATCGAGGTTGAAACGTTTTCATTTTGGATCAATTGTGTATGATCCTGATCACTAACACTTTCATTGTTACCTATTATAGGTAATAGTTCTTGATTTCCAGAATCAAGCATAAACCCAGAATTCCCATTCTTGAAACTTTCTAAGTTACTTTGGATCAATTGAAAATGATCCTGATATTGAAAACCACCCACAAATTCAGGATTCGCTGAAGCGAACCCGATAGTGTCATCATGGATCGACTGTATTTTATCCTGATTTTGAATGTCAGTTAAAAACCCTTGATTTGTTAGATCTACTCCACTATGTAGTATGGGCACGTTCATGCTTAGATTATCATTAGTAATATCATCTACAAATGGATCTGTGTATAACGTATGTTAGATAGTTAAGAAAAATAAACATAAAGCTTAACAAAATGACTTAACCTGGAAGTATATATTGAGATTGCCCAACAGCGATGTCTTGATTTAAAGGCAGTGGATCTTCAGGGAGAATACTCATCAGAGGAAAAACTTCAAGATCATCTTGAGGTTGATCCGGCTGTACTATATCTGGAAAATCTATACCTCACATAGTTTAAAACAAAAATCAAAACGCTAGAAAAAGGAATAAGAAATAAAAGGAGTTTAGGATACTATAATTATCAAACCCCAGTGGAGGTATCTGATTAAACGATAGGGAGGTACCCTCTTCCCTTAAGAAATTCAGCTCAGTGTCTAACACATTTTCCATAGGAGATCTATTTTCCATACCTCGATTTGGAAATCTGAGATTATATAAGAATAAGTTGGTAGTAGCAAAATATGTAGATATGAATGATACTACATACCCGTTTATATAGTATCTTACAGCTAGAACTGAAAGGACAACCCACGTTCTTATTATCGAAATTCAAAAATATATACAGTAGGTGCAATCTTTTCACTACCCTAATTGATATCCTGTTCCAAATTCGCGGCTTGACTCCGATGAGGACGGGATAACGAAAAGACATTTATATATATATATATATATATATATATATATATATATATATATATATATATATATATATATATATATATATATATATATATATATATATATATATATATATATATATATATATATATATATATATATATATATATATATATATATATATATATATATATATATATATATATATATATATATATCTTCTGATAACGGAAATAGTTCAAAGAATAGTTAATTCAATTATATACTAATCTAATCATAAATAATAAATTAGAACCTACTCATCTAGCATCTGTAGAGCTCGTGGTTCACATGTATCTTACATGTTTCCTTCCATCCTACTAGTATCAACTGTAAAATGACATCACATATCATATCTTAAACATGCTTAGGCATCTCCATAATACTTAACTCAAATGATTAAGAAATCAACTCGAGAATGCATTTCGGGTATTAAATCCGACCATCCCAAACTTTTTCTACGCAAAACCCTTGATCAAAATGACAAAAATTTCACATCTTTTGCTCTGAAAATCGCCTAGGGGATTTTTGGTTCGCTACCCGAAAAACTTCCCTGAAGCAGGTTAGTGACATTAACCTTTAAAGTTAGCGTCGTTCACTTTTAAAATCCAACCCATACTCCGAAACCGACCCGTATAAGTCTACTGGATACTACTGGACGTTATGGTAACTAGAACACAAACCGTTTTCATAAACACGACCTGTGTAACTCCTACAAGGCTAAAACAGTTTCAATATACAACCCGGTAGGACCCGTGTAACTCCTCTTTGATATCTTTAAGGTTTAAACTCCTTCTAAATGAGTTTCTAATCCTCCTAAGTCATATAACAACCTAGTGACTCTTATTAGCTCAAGTTTACTTACCAAAAATATTACAACATTACACCCCAAAACCGAAGCAATTGAAAACTGGGAAGCACCAAGCAAGGACCTGAATCTACCTAGGAACGTGAGGACTAGATGAAACAGAAATACCCACATCTCTTCCCATACCCTTAAGAATTTACTCAAAGTGCTAAATTTCGGGACGAAATTCCTTCTAACGGGTAGATAATGTGACAACTGTCAAATTAGTCAACGAAAGTCAACTCAAGTCAACCAGAGCGTACGTTAGGTCAATATATTGAAATGTAAATTTCATAATCTCTACGATGTATTATTTGATATTATAATACTAAGTATGTTAATTCAAGTCAATTATACGAACAAACACTGTTAAGCTAGATGTTTTTAATATATACAAAAAAAACAAATTTACGTCGTGAATAGTGACCAACGTGAATAGTGAACGGTAAAAATTTAAAATTCTTCGGAATATTACAAATTTTATATCAAAACGTAGATAAAATTACGACGGTTCCAAATATATATTTGTATTTTTACCAAACGTTATATATAAAAAGTTATAATAGAAAAACGTATAATTTAACTTGAAAGCGACGTTTGATTATTATAATATTTATTTTAATATATATAAATAAATAAATAAGAAATATAATGACCGGCCAAGTTTTTCAATTCAACGTTTGAAAATTTTTAATATTATTTTATTTTATATAAAGCGGGTCCCACTTCATTATTTAATCAATTTTACACATTTTACCCTCAAAGAATTCGTATTTTCATTTCGAACATTACGTATTCAATACGTATTGTTAAGTTTATCAAAAATATTATGTCGTTTTATAAAACGAAAAATTTATCGTCAAAACCGTATCGTCGATACGAACAATCTGATGTCAAAATTTAATATTTTTATATTAGTTTCATATTTAATATTTTCTTTTTCTTTAAAATGAAAATGTATTTATATTTTAACCCTATATTTTTATTAAACTTACAATTAATACCCTTTCGTTAATTCGTTAAAGACGTTTAGTTAAAAAGTTGATATTATTAAACTACGATTTTTGTAGATCATATTTTTATAAACAAAAATCATTCGTTTTATATAAAAAACTATTAAATCTATTTAAAGAGTATTTTAAGGGTATGTTTTGTCATTAACAATTTCTAAAAGCTATAAACGTCAAATGTCTGTATCTTGAGGGCCGCTATACGAAAATAAATTTACTATAAATAGAGGCTTCAATCCTCTCATTTCCTCACACCTCAGATCTCGATCTCTAAATCACTAGATAGTATTGTTAGAAGATTCTTCGATATATATAGAAATATACGAAGAAAGAGCGTTAGAAGTAGCTATTTCAGTTATAAATATAGTGAGTTCGAGTTGGAAGCACGAAGAGTCGGGTGAACTAACAACAATTGGGGATAAGATCCTAGTCGACATTGAGGTGAGTTCATACCCCTTCTTTTTATATTTATTCAAGTTTTTAAGGGGGAGAATACAAGTTATACTATAAAAATAGCTATTTATTCTCATTTGTAACAATAGTAAACAAAATTTGAATTTTGTAAACATCATTATGATAACAATTCAATTATAGTTCCAAATTATAATATCGAATGATCTACTTACGAGAGCGGTGTTTAGGCCGATCATGTGGGCTAGGTTGCTGGATTTCCGAAAGGCTTATACGCTGAAAGGGTCCTGCCTCCCCATTTGATCTTCTACCTGGCTGTTCTTTATTTGATAGTCATGAAATATTATATTGGAATTAATAAATAGTATAACCAAGTTATTACACCACTATTATGGAAAATATTTTAAAAGATGTTGTTTATAACCATTTAAATAAGTTATTTCACATATATTCGTAAATATATGCTTTTCACGACAGAATACCAAAAATAAACTATTATAGGAATAGTTTGTGGATACAAATGTTACTATAACGGTTAGAACAAGACAAATAATTATATACAAATATATAATTATTATACATTACTATATTATCATGGGAAAAATGATAATGGGCAAATACAAGGGTTTTCATATACAAACTTTACGTAAACAAGTTGATTGATACATACATTTTTGTGAGACGGGTCTTCACAGTGCTTATTTAAGTACATACTATAAGTCCTGAAATTTATAACCAGAGTCTCGGTAAGAGAGCGTGATATTTGTGTATAGATCTATACGGGATTGACAACCCCGCACCTGAGCTGCTAGCTACAGCTAGACCGACGGGTCTGAGGTGACAAATGTCATAACAGTCCGACGCCTGAAGAACGTCGAAGCAGGCCTACATGGTCACAGTATGGTTATAGGGCGTCTTGCATGGGAAATCAACTTTATAAATTGTTTACGTAGAAATATACATTTTCAATGCCTTTATACTACAAACTACACTATACCTTTTAGTCTTTGGGTTCTTAAGACTTGGATACATTCATAAGAAAATATTGGATTTTCTTGGATTACAATACTACCTTTTACAAGGAAAGAGACTCCTCATACAAGTTTTATTGTATTAAAACTATATTTTAACAAGTTACAACTATAAGTATGGTTTTTACTTATACACACTGGTTCTATGGAAATTAAAACTACGTTTTATTAGTTATATAAATATAAGTATGGTTTACTTATACATATGAGTTTTACAGTATTAAATCTACGATTGGTCTACGAGTAAACATCTATTTACACTGTTTCATACAAGAATAAAACTACGTAATACTATTTTCAAGTATAGAAATACTTATACATTCTCGGTTTTTGGGTTTTAAAACTACGACTCATTTATTAGAAAATATTGGATTTTCTGGTTTCAAACACTATCCTTTTACAAGGAAAAATGATTATGGATTTTCTCATACAAAAATCTTATGAACTCACGAACGTAATGTTGACACTCTTTCAAACTACTTGTATTCTCAGGAAATTGATAATGTAACTACAACCTTTGACGATGGGTCGCTATGGCGTCATACTATGTATTTTGATATCATATTGTAATTGTATTTAAAATGTACAATCTTTTGAACTCTTGTAACATTTACAATTATGTATATAATGGATGTGTTTGATTTGATCACTATTGTACAAACGTTGTTGTGATACTGTTCGTGAAGTCATCCACCCTCAGACGTTTCCGCCATCGTGGTTTGGGGGTGTGACACCTTATAATCATCTTCACGAGTTCTTAGCTATAGCCAACGTGAACATACCTAGAAATGCTGATAGGAATATCGTTAGGCTTAAGTTGTTTCCATTCACATTAAAGGACAAGGCTAAGTACTGGTTCATGTCACTGCCGGCCAACAGTATCACCACATGGGAGCAGTTGAGGACAATGTTCTTGCAGGAGTTCTATCCCCCAAGCAAGACAATGGAAGTAAGAAGAGATATACAGGAATTTCAGCAAAAGCCCGGAGAAGCATTCTATGATGCTTTCGAGAGATTGGAGGAGCTGTTACGCTCATGTCCGCTCCACGAGTTTCCACGATGGCAGTTGGTCACGATATTCTACAACGGTGTCGACAATATGAGCCAGGGCATGATTGATGCATCCTTTGGAGGGACACTTATGTTGCAAGATAGTGAGACGGCATGGAGGTTCTTGGAGCAACTCAGCAATGGATCCAAGTTTAATCATTCAGCAAGGAAGACAAACAGCACCTCATCGATGGCAACATTAGATATCGATAACAACTCGAAGAAGGAGGCGAAGAATGAGATCGGTGCCCTTAGCAGGAAGCTTGATACAGTATTGGCCACCGTGCAGCAAGGACTACCAAATCAACAGCAGCACGGTCAACAAGAACAAAGGCCACAAGAGGTTCATCATCAAGTGTATGGTCAAGAGCAATACCACAGCAACAACGATGGACGACCATATAGGCCGAATAATCAGGGAGGGCAGAGTTATGATGGCAATTACAATGACAACAACCATCAATACAACAAAAATCGTCAAGGTAATTGTGCTGAGTCCTGTTTTGTGAACGACTAATATCTGGAGCAACAGCCATACTCGCCAGAAACCAAGGCGAGTGATTTTAATACCAATAATACTGTGTGTGAACCTGCATCACCTGAACATGTGATGGAAGGTCATACACCTTGGGAAAGTCAAGAGACCACTGAGAGGGTCGAAAATGTTGTTGAGGAAGAGGTTGTAGGTGACAATGCTACCTCTGACACAACAGCTTTTGATGTTTTTGAAAATGTTAATAATGTTGAGCTGGTGATGAGTGAATCCATACCATCACCTGACAATTTGGTTGAGAAGGATGTTGTGGAGGGGGCTGTAAGTGACAGTACAGATTCCAGCCCAACAATTCCCGAAATTGTTGAAGTTATTGATACTTTTGAGGGAGGGGCGTAGATGACAATACTACCCCCGACACTGTAGTTTTTGAAAATTTTGAACATTTCGAAAGTAAGGATCTGGTGATGGGTGACTTTATACCACCACCAGATGAAATCAGTCGCTCACTCCTGGTCCCAATCCACCTGTTGGACGATGATGAAGAAGATGATGCCGACGAGTTGGTTTTTGAAGACAATAAACATGATTTCTTTGGCACTTATGACTCATTAATGAATGGAAAATTAGATGTGATCAATACCATAGATGAGGATATACGGGAGCATATCAATATTATGCCCTCCGATCCCATTCGATTGGAAAATTTTTATTGGCACTGCAGGCAAAAATCGCAACATGCAGACAACACGCAATACACAAGCAGCAAACGAGGCGCAAAACAATTACTAGGAGCGGCACTGGGCGCGCTCAAAGTCAAGCCGGTGATATTGAAGAGACACCTAAGGAAGGACCGAGCTTGGAGGTTTAAAGCCACTTCTAAGCATTCGCGCGAAATAATCAGAAAACGGCAACCGGGCAGCAGCAGAGGAACCGGTAAACCATTTGACCCAGGAAAATTGAAGTATGGGATCGATGAAGGAATGGTGGTAACTGAAATTCAGTGGATACAAATGGCGTACGATCCACCGTAGCTACGGAAAGGCGGTCCAGCTAAAAGACCGAGCAAAGAAGCGCTTTCGGGAGGCAACCCGATTTTCGATAAGTATTTTTATATCCATTTTTTATTTTTGGTCAAAATATCATTGAAGATAATCATTTTTGAGTGCGATACGGTATGACCCAAGTGTGGGGTGAGCATGAGGGATTCGAAAGGAAAAACAAAACAATGCACGCACGCGCCGCCAACATCATCAAACCGCGACGCGGGTCGAGGAGAGACCCGATGCACAGGGGATTTTCGCGCATACTCGCGACGCGGACATCTTCATTTGGCGCCGCGGATTTTCAACTTTGGTCGATGGACACTGGATCTCATCGCGTCTACGCATCGCGACCATAGTACTTCAGCGTCGCGGAGACATGGAATCAGCAAGGACAACAACTCGCAATGTATAATCTTCTTTTATATTTTGCATCTTTTATTTTTAATATGTTTGTTAGCATCTTGCCAAACCATGATTGCTGCACCAACTGATGGAGTTGCATAACGCAAGTGTGGGGTCACCGTACCCCTACACTCGTGTTATGCCGACGTGTTTACTCGCCCCGACTCCCGGATTTCATCGTGAATGACGTGAACAATCGACCCTGTTACAAATGGTTCCGACAGCAAGTAGTTCTACCGTTCTAAGGGGTAACTCTTTCTCCCTTATTTTGAAATATTTTTTATGTACAACCGGGACATTGTACGATTTTAAGTGTGGGGTGTGGACGGTCGAAAGAGTAGTTTTTTTTTTAAACTTTTGCGGAAAAGACCAATTTTCAAAAATTTTAGCAACTTTTTCAAAAATTTTAATAGATTGTAATTTTGAAACGAATAGTTTGTGAATGTTTTAGCATTGGTATTTTTCAAGAAATACTATTTAGTTGTTATCATGCTATTAGTTTAGTCAAATAAGTTGAGTTTCATGAGTTTAGAAGATTGGACCGTTTTAAGGTTGGAATTTAGGAAGGAACTGTCACTCAGTGGCTTTTGTTGTTCGAGTCGGTAGGTCTAAAATGGGTGGACCTTACGCACCTTACCACCTAAGATCGTCTGGTCTAGGATGGTATTTCTGAAAGCTCGCTACATGGACAACATCGAAAGTCATGGATAGTTCTTTAGCGGCCTTTAGAATCTGAATGAGTAAGTTTGCTTTATGCATACCGAAAATTTGTAATCAATGGTTCTTTATAAAGTCATGAATTCCAAAAGATATTCTGGTTATGTTTGCAAAAACTATTTCAATCTAACTCTTGGGGCAATAAGCTTTGAAATTGAACGCATTCAAAAATTGTTTGAGTCTTAGTTAAAATCTGTTAAAAACTCTCTTGATTGGGACAAGCAAGGCACAAGTGTGGGGTGTTTGACATCGCCTAGTAATATCAAGTATTTTAGGCATTGTTTAGCCGTGTTTTAGTTAATTTATTCTTTTAAATTGGCTAATATCACTTACTTTTGTGCCAAAGTGCTTGGAAATGTTTCTAGTGTAAGTGCAGGGGTTTTAGTGCAATTCTGGAGAAGTTATGGAGCAAAAGGGGCGAAAAATGTATCTGGCAGAGATAGCGCCACTATCTCTTGAGATAGCGCCGCTATCTCGCGATGACATAATATCTGCGTTTTTGAATTTCAAATTTCGAGATTGCGGGATAAGGCAACACGCGCGCCGCGGATTCTATATACCCGCGACGCGGAAACCCTAATTTTGCACAACTATAAATACCGGAGTCCCGTCCGACTTTTCACTCATCCCGGGACGTGAAGGAAGGATCCGAAGGCACAATTTTTTCAGTTTTTCAGTGGGAATCATTATGTTGGTTAGTAATTTAGTTTTTCTCTTGTTTTATCTACTCGGTATCGAGGTATTCCGCAATCAGGATTTCCGTCGATTACTCGATGTTTGTTTAGATTTATAGTTTCTGATTTCAATAGTATTAGTCAGTGGTTAGATCTGATATTTGAGTGTTTGGATATTGGTTTGATGTTTGGTTTTTGATTTATAAAAGTAATCATTCGGTTTGATGTTATTTTGCATTATTGATGTTTGGATGTGTTTTGATTGTATTGGATTGATTGTTTGCTTCTGAATTATGAATTTAGTTTCTGATTTCAGTAAGGAACTTTAGTCTACGATTTGATTTGGGTTAGTTTAGTTCATGCTTGAGTTAGGTTTTGGCATTGGTCTTGGATTGTGTTTTTAGTTAGTTTTTAGAAAAGTAGAAACAATACCGCTGGCTGTAGCGTGACACTACAGTTGGTAATCTGTTGTTCTATCTTGACCACCAAACTATTGCGGATCGACCCTTGCTACCGCTATACTAGTGTGAGTGAGGTTTATTTTATTATTTTTGACCGCACGACGACCTAGGCATGTCAGTTGGATCATATATAAAGAATAAATACAGGGCTGATAAACTTGAAGAAAATCCACAAGAACGCTACTGATGATAGTTTAAATTAAAGGTAACCACATATATATAGAATTTTTAAAATTTGCAAAAGATAAAGGAGAGATTTACTGGATTAAGTTTTGAAACAATTTTTAAAGATAAAAAGGGCATCCACGCAGAGAACTAGAGGACACTTTTCACCATCATTCACCCACCATCAATGTCATCGCTAACCCCACACTAGCAGCTAGCCATACCCATACAACCACCAAGAATGAAAACCCGACCCGTGTTCATCATCTCTTTCACAAAACCACAACTGGACCACCTTCTTCAGGCCGGAGACACATCACCCTTCCTTCCAGCCTTACACTGCCGCAATACCTCCACTGCCATTACCCCATAACCACCATAACCTCTTGATAACATGTTCACTATTGACTCCCCTCTGTACGACCCACTTGCATCTTTTTAATCCATTCGAGACCGATATGGTTCATCATTTCAACCGCTGTGCGCATCTTAGACCTTCATCACAACAAAAATCAACACTTTCAGCACGACATTCACCAACCTCTATCGGCTCTTACCCAGCAGCCAGCACCATTAACTCAAGAACTTAGAATTAGATTCGAGGAACCCTACCCTACGACAGCGCCATCTTCCACATCACCACCACGCCGCCAATAACATCATCACATAATTTTGGATCGATCGGCATGTTGGAATAGTGTCCAATGTCATAACTAAATTGGTAAGGACATTCCATTAATAGCAGGGTCATTTTTGGGTTGCCCTCAATAGCCCAAATGGTATTAATCTTAACTACGAGAGAGAAATAAATATTTTATTAATATATTATGTGATGATAAATTAATTAGAAACCAGTTTGTAATTAATTTGAATTAATTTGGGATTAATTAAAAGTGTAAGGACTAAATATTATATGTTCAAAAGTTGAGCATTGGATAATATTGGGGATATGATAGGGAACGAAATTTAGAAGGATAATCCTTCTAAATTCGTGCACCATGGATGGATAAAGAGATAGGGATTTGAACTTAAAGATAAGATGGATTAATTAACCAATTATCTTTTATCAAATTTGAATTCAAATAAGGTTTATCTCTTAGCATCCTTTCAAGCTATAAATACCCCTCCCTTGGCTTTGGATTTGATATTCAAGAGTGTTTCTCAAGAAAATTGGTTTTGCCAAAGGTTGGTATTCTTAAACCCTCCTGTAGTTGTAAATTATCATTAAGTAGCTTCCTTGTAGGTTTTTAGTAATTGTTACTAGCCTTAGAAATTTTTGTATGTTTCTGCTGTTATGTTTGATCCTTCTAGGGTATAGAAAACCTATCACGACCAACACCAACGAGCCTCAATCTCACTTCATACACATATGTAATTAAATCGATTAAATAAGGGGGTCGATTCTTTGTTGCTGTCAAAAACTCATGCAAACGCAACCACTGGATTTGAGAGAAAGAAAAGACGTAAATGAAAGGATAAGAGATCTGGTTCCTCTCTTATCCTAATTAATCATACTCTTTTAAATGTTTTTTTTATATATTTTGTTATTTAAGTTCTCTTTTGAAAAAGTTAAATTGAAGATGATGTTGAATGATTTTTAAGCTTTTGTTTATTGCTAATGTGTTTAATAAGTGCAATTGATTAGAGTTATTTGATTTAGCTTAACATTATATTCCTAAAGGGTATTTTTAATATTCTACTAATAACTAGTAATTAAAATAAGTTGTTCCAATATGGAAAGAATTCTAAGTGTTTATAGGGACTGAATTGTAACGTTTATTTGTTATTTACATTATAGATGGATCGTAGTACATGGATATATGAAATATCTCGTGCTAGCAATGGATATTTGGCATGTTTGAATGATTTCTTAAAGTTGTTGATGATTATCGGGTGAATAAAGAAGAAACTCACATTTGGTGTCCTTGTAAAAATTGTCAAAATTGTCATGAGTTTACTGATTTTGATATAATACAAGAACATCTTATATGTAATGGGTTTATGAGTGGGCATACATGTTGGTCACGACATGATGAACCATTAATTGATCATGATATGGTTTTCCCAAAATGTAATCACGATGAGACTCGTCATTTAGACAATGATAATCGTGATGGCTTAGAAGAAATGTTTCATGATCCGGAGGATAATGTTGCTGAAAAAGATTATCAGAAATTTCAACAATTATTTGTCAACTTTGAAAAACCGTTGTATGCTCGATGCACAAAATTTACCAAACTTTCTGTTGTGTTGAGACTGTTCAACTTAAAAGCAAGCAATGGTTGTAGTGATAAGAGTTTCACAAGCCTAGTAGAGCTTTTGCATGAAATGCTTCCCGAAGAGAATGTGTTACCTATTTCACTCTACCAAGCGAAGAAATTAGTGTGTCCAATGGGAATGGAAATTGAAAGAATACATGCATGTCCAAATGATTGTATCTTGTATCGAAATGAGTATGCAAACCTACATGAATGTGTTACATGTAAAACATCATGATATGAGCGAAAAAGCCTAACCGAAGAAAGTAGTGATGCGATAAAGAATGGTCCCCCTTCTAAATTATTATGGTATCTAACAGTCATACTAGGACTAAAACGATTATTTGCGAACGCCAAATATGCCAAACTGTTATGTTGGCATGCTGAAGAGCGTAAAATAGACGTAAAGATAATACACGTTGCTGATTCGCCACAATGGAGGAATATTGATTATGATTTAAAAGAATTTGGTAGAGAAATTAGAAATATACGGTTCAGACTTAATTCAGACGGAATTAATTCATTTGGAAACATGATTATTCGTCGCAACACGTGGCCGATTCTTCTATGCATTTATAATCTCCCACATTGGTTATGCATGAAACAGAAATAAATCATAATGTCTTTGCTAATTCAAGGTCTGAAACAATCTAGGAATGACATTGATGTGTATGTGGCTCCATTAATTGAAGATATGAAAGAATTTTGAAACTTGGGCATTGAAGTATATGATGCCTACATGAAAGAGAATTTCCAACTGTGTACCATGATTTTTTGCACTATAAGTGACTTTCCAGTATATGGAAATGTATATGGATATAAGAGGAAAGGAGGAAAGGCATGTCATGTTTGTGAAAATGACACATGGTCATTGCGGCTAAGAAATTGTAAGAAGAATGTGTATATGGTCATAGAAGATCACTTCCAAAGAAGCATGTGTATCGTACACAAAAGGATCTATTTCATGGTAAAATTGAAAAAGGAGTAACAAAGCCAGCAATGAAAGGAGAAAGTGTATTATCTTGCGTTAAGGATTTAAACATTGTGTTCGGAAAATGTGTTAAAAAGCCTCCTAAAACTATTTGGAAGAAGAAGTCTATTTTTTGGGAATTACCATGTTGGAAGCACTTGGAAGTATTGTCTTGAATCGGTATACTAGCAATTCTAGTACTCAACATTATCAAGAAATTCATAAAGTATTTAAGTACATAAAGGGAACATGGACTGTGGACTATGTTATCTTGTATATCCTTCAGTTTTAGAAGGATGTTCAATGCAAGTTGGATATACAATTTTGAATATCATTCTTCTACAAGTGGTTGAGTATTCTTACTTAGGGGAGGCACTATTTCATGGGCATCCAAGAAGCAAGCTTGCATAACAAACTCAATAATGGAATCTGAATTTGTTGCGTTAGCCACAGCCGGTAAAGAGGCAAAATGGCTAAGAAATTTGGTTTATGAGATTCTGTTATGGTCAAAACCGATTGCACTTATATCTATTCATTGTAATAGCGTTGCCATTTTGGCTAAGGCTTATAGCCAAGTGTACAATTGAAAGTTTAGACACATAAGTGTTAGACATAGCATGATTAGGGATTTCATCATGAATGGTGTAATTTTTGTAGAATTTGTAAGGTCACAACAAAAGTTGGCAGACTATTTGACAAAAGGTTTGGCTCGAGACTTAGTACACAAGTCTGCAATAGGGCTGGGTTTAAAGTCCATTTAATTTCTTAATGGTGAGACACCCAATTACCTTCTAATATGACATTGTAGGTTGAATTCAATGTGAAAGCTCACACTTAAGGATTAGAATACACAAAATATATAATCCTAGGTTAGTATGTTCGGACCTGCAATAGGAAGGTTAAATGTATATTCTTAATAATTACTTTGATAAAATGTAAGCAGGTACATGACTAAAGGAATTACCTATATGGTTATGAAGTGTAGATTTGCTTCAGAAAGTTGGGGCTTGGCTTTTATACGATCAAGAATGAATTGTGTAACACATAGTTTTTTTTTTTTTTTTTTTTGCAAATATTAATACCAAATCATTTATATAAATCTATAAAATTCTTTCATTAAGATTAAATAAGAGTTTATCAAAGTACAATACAGGTGTTAAAAACTTTTCACAAAACTATTTGGACTTAATTGATCTTAACTTAACAAAACATTTATATAAATAACGTTGTACTTTCATAAAACATTTTCAAAAATATTAATTTTAAATGAACTCAAAACACAAGAGGAAGACTTAATTTAATAATTTACTCATATTGGTCCCTTTATTTGATTTAATACGAGCTTGGAGCAATCACATCGTGTCCTTTTCCAAAAATACCCCTTAACCTAAAATGTTAGAATTCAACAGGTAAGCGGAAACGCTTAGTGAGAAACATAGTACCCACATATTATATCAATCACATGCATTCACGTATCACTTTCATACATTCACATACATCCAACATAATATAACTTAATCATAACATAAACATCATCACATTCCACTAACACATATTGTTGGTACCAACTCATATACGTAGGCCGGTTCCCCGAAGGGTTGTCCTCAGTTCCTCTGCCTCCTATACGCGGTAGTTCACCAAAGGGCTATCCAAGTACATCTGCCACTATATGTGGGTCGGTTCGCCGAAGGGCTATCCCGATACCTCCGCCACTGGCCACTTCTCCCATCGGTACTTCATGTCCAGCCACATTACATGTAACATACATCCACCTAAATTGTATTACATCTTTTACTAAATACATAACATACATTCACGCAATCATACATATTACATGCATGATTAATATAATAGGCGACTTAGTGTAACTCCCGTCTAGGGATATCTATGTGTTGCTACTAACGATCCCTAAAATCAACCATCAAACATACCATGTATTCCTAAAAATATTATCAATAAACACTACTTATATTACAATCAGTTTGTTATTTAACACTCATTACATAGTATTCCTTTTAACTTCTCTTTTACTCTTACATTAAGTCTTTAACCAAAATACGTTAACCCATTATGTACTTTACAATATAAAATCTTTTAGGACCTCTTATATATCCATTACAATTGGTATTTAGTTCACGTAGTACTCGTCACTTATTTTCAACTTAATTTTCGTTTACTATTAGTCTTAAAACATTAAAGCATTAAGTTTTTTATGAATTATGCTCATACTTCTACAGCCAACAAATGTCTTTTTACTATTAGTCTTAAAACATTAAAGCATTAAGTTTTTTATGAGTTATGCCCATACTTCTACAGCCAACAAATGTCTTTATAAACACATTAACAAATGTTACGTATGTACAAACATCTTATTCCTAAGCTCTTGATGCATTAATGGCTTCATACAGCACTTATATGTTTCCAATTAAGCCATTTTAGACCCCTTCTCAGTGTTCTGACCATATCTCATGAACCATAAATCCAATTGACATGTGTTATACCTTTGTGGAAACTAGACTCGATTTTCAACAAATTACTGTATGTGGTAACTTTTCCAGATTTTCTTCTATTTTGCATAAAATAACATCCAAGATCAGCGATATAATCTGTTACGAATTATTGCGTGTTTCTTTTAAGCTTTTACATGTTTTCCTAAACATATACTTAACACAACACCCATTAAGCACCTAATAACTTAAGGACTGATTATTAGTGTTAAGATGTACATTAAGATATTTACAAGTGGTGGGAACATGAACTTAAACAACTGGTTTACAAGATTGGTCGCCACATAAAATCATGGCTTTAAAACTTGGGATTTCACCAATATCAACACATAGGCACAATTAAACCCACCCTAAGGCTGGAACCAACAACTCACCACAGCTCTCTTCACATGGTGGTGAGGTAGGGATGGCACGACGGTGTAACGATGGCCACACGGTGGTCCAAACACACACACACACACACACACACATACCAAATTTCAAACAAGAAGATGTATGCCTAATGTGGCCTTCTCGTTTGGACAGCAAAGTGCATCCAAAAACCCAATTCCAAGGGTTGGTTTTCTGATCATAACACAACCAAACCATATGGCGGTGTGGTGGAGGTTTTATGGTGGGTCAAGGATGTCAAGAAGGAAGAATGAAAGGAAAGGAAATCGTGATAGGAAAAGGAGAATATATAGGTTAATTTCCATGAGATTAACCCCATGAACCCGCAGCCCTTGAACCTCCAAACACATGATTGTTCCTTCTTGTTGCTGCCTCCAGTTGTCCTCTTTTGTCCCGTCCTCCATCCAACATCCTCTTCTCAAACCCTAACAAGGCAGTGAAGAATGATGCGTGATCTAAGGTTAAACATCATCAGGTTGTTGTGTTAATCGGAAAAATGAGAACCGACTTACATAGACATTAAGAAACGAAGCTTCAACAACATCCCGCTTGAAAAGCTTCTTGCCAACCACTTGTTCTCTGTTCCAAGCTCTAGACGTGAAGTATGATCGCATAGCGTAAGGATGAGTGTGACTAGTAGCTAACGAAGAGGAGGGGAGATGGTGAGGTGATATGGCTAAGCAAGGGAAATCGTGAACATTCCTGAAGTTGGAGAAGAAAACTCGTAACACCCCTTATGGCCATTGAAAGCCATACGCAATGTAATACCGTAATTTTAATTTATGGTAGAGTTATTTAAATTTTTTATATAAACGAGATTAGATGAGTTAAAACACGATTAAGATGTTTAGAAACCAATCTATGAGAAGTAGGATGTTAAAAAGGGTAAAAGAAACAACTTGGGTTCTTGAAAGGTCAAACCGGGTTGAGCTTTAAGACACGTGTCGAGTTGGGTTAAAATGAAAATGGAAAAAGAGTAACCCGGGTCGTGTTAAGGAACTTGAATCGTGTTCGACAAAACCCGGGTCGGGTTGGAGAAGCCCGGACCGTGCTGCGCCTTGGACTGAAAAACGTGAATTTGCGTATGTGGACCCGGGTCGGGTTTGGCAGCCCGGGTCGGGTTACGGTGCAGATCCCCTTTATTATGCAGAAAACCCCATTTCGAGCAAAGATCATTCTTTTCAACTTTGAGAGAAAATAATGGCGATTTTTGGTCAAATTAAGCCCGGAGGTTCGTGGGGATACGTAAGGTGAAGCGGATCTAGCCCCGTACACGCGTTCTTGATTCTTAATTCTTCAAGATGAGTGATTTCTTCGTTTTGGGGGTTTTGAAACCCTAACTTTGATTTCGTGATTTTGTTATATATTGTTATATATGTTGATAGTAGATTGTTAGTGGATGTCTTTAGAGTTATTGGTGAAAGTATTGTCGAGTTTCTACGGTTGAATGAGTAGAACCACGGAATTGGGGGTTTCGGTTAATATTGAGTTGATATTTACCGTTTATACTCCTTTTTCCTCTTTTGATTTATACATCTTTGAGATAAATATTATTGAAATGATTGTGGATGTTGGAGAATTGATTTGGACTATGGTGATGCAACCAAGTCTAGCGAATAGGAGCCCGATATGCGAAAATTGGGGGTTCTATATATTGAAATGATATCAGGTGAGTACTTTCTAATACATGAGTGTAGTTACACTTGTTTTATGTAGAGTATATATAAATATATTTTTATATATTCCTATGTGTTATGTTGATTTTATGAGACTAAGTGATAGAGTGATATTGTCATCATGGATGATGATTGATGAGTTGAATATAAATAATGATTAATAGAGAAGAATAGATATTAGCGTGACTAAGGTAACGTGTTCTTGCATTGATTATTATAACAATGAGAAATGTTGTAATTGAGTTCATATATGATTTTGCTATGTTATGATTATTGTTGTAACCTTCGACTGAGTAAACTGTTATGAGTATGTAACAGTGGCTGAGTCAAAAGTGTATATTGGTTGTATAATTAGAGTAAATGTTGATATGATCGTGTCATATAGTTTCATGTGGAATCATGTCGCCATGAGGTAATTGAGATTAATAGATTGTTAAAATGAGTATATGTGAGATTACGATCGAGTCTATGAGTATTACTGCTTGTGGTATTATGATTGAGTTGATATTGCTAATAATTAGGTAGTCTTTGTAAAGCTAATATGGTTGTAGATTCCTAGTCAAGAGAATAGAGATCTTGCTAATGAAAATAGCAAGAGAGGAAGATGAGGATGTCTTTTGAGAAAGATCCGTAAAATATGATTGAGATTACTCACTAAGCTTTATAAGCTTACACTTCAGTTGTATGTTGTTTTGCATGTATCTATAGCAGTGATAGGGGAATGCATGTGATAAATAGAGATTGACAACTTAGAGCCTGTCCTTTAGTTGAATTAGATTTAAATTGTAATGCCTGGTTAAACTTTTGTAAGAACCTTTTTGTGTAAATATTCATGTTGATAACATCTTGATCCTTGGTTTGAGTACAAATATACCCAATTTAATGTGTTATTATTTGAAAATTTTTGGGTATACTTCGTATGAGAAATCGGGTGTTACACGCAAGAAAGTCATGAAATACACCTTAGGTCCCCCAACTATGGTCCAATGACATAATAACCTCCCATGTAACATAATCTTAACAAGCTAACTTATTCCTAATGTCATATTAGTCCTTTAAGTTATTTTAGACCACTACGCCTATAATTAAAATTCTAGGATATTATTTTTCTTATTACTATTATTTAAAGTTATTTATCACAATTTATTAAATGTTTTTCTATAAAATTGGATTTAACATAAATATATGATTAATTAAATACTTAAACGAAAATGGTGCATTACAGATTAGGATACTCAGCTTAATAATAGTGTCAGAATTTAATATTAGACGATATATTTGAACTTATGTGTATGTTATCTTCAGCTATTCAAATGGGTTAGAGGATTCAATTCTTAGAACACCCTGATTCTCGAGTATTTGGAATGTGTAATATACTAATATGAAAATTCAATCGTTTTGATATTTTCATGTATGCATAAGTTTGGTTAATTCTAATTATTGTTTGTGTAGATTCATTGTTACACTAAATTGGTGGAGGATTGTTGGTGATTTTAGTGTCACCAGGTCATTTTAGTATAACGAAATTTACAAGATTATCAATGAAGATCAAGTCTTGATTTTAGACAACTTAGGAGGTATGGAGTGCACGCTTGTGTAAAACGAGTTTGATATATGTTCCACCAAAATGGCAGGGGTGAAGGGGGCCGCATTCCGTTGCAGGGTCCGAAAGGTAGCGTCCCTAGCCGCCGAGGGGGGGGGGGGGGGGGGGGGGCGGGATCCAAGGGGCAGCGCTCAATTTGGATAATACTTGTTTATTTCTTAATGAAAAAAACTGAATTTATTATTAAAAATTTAGGTTTTCTTTATGAAAATACAGATCATATACCATTATGATGACATTATTTTCCATAATGAGATTCCTCCACCAGGTCTGCCATTCTAAAGTTCAATAAATATGTTATTGACTTTATGGCTGTTTTTCAGACTTTATGTCTGGATTTAAGCCACTATCTTTGGTAATTTGTGGAAGAAGAATTTATATAAATAGAGGTCTAGTTCTTGATTTCAGATTGATGCCTTGATTAGAATTGTTCTTGAGAGGTTATCTCTATAGTCCGAATTTCGAAAATATCTAGGCATAGCATCGAAATATCATATTCGAAAAGTGTTATACACGATTTTTCAAACAGTAAACATATTGATCTAGAAACACACCCGATTTCCAACAAAATGCACCCAAATAATAACAAAACTGAGATCACATAACCAATAGTATATCCTACTATTGTGCCACAATGACCCGACAAGATTGATTGATCCATATTAACAATCAGAAGACCATGATTAGATGTACCTTTCAAATACAGTAACATCACCTTGACAACTTCCTAATCTGGTCTATCAGATTTGACGTCTAACGCACTCCAACATATTCAATTATCATGTAATTTAATTAATGTTTCTAATGACCAAGTACCATAAAATGAGATAAAACTGAGAATATTTTGATCTAATTAATACATGTGACAATTTTGATTGATTTACTCGAACCCATTGGAGTTATATTCCATCTCTAACTAGTAATTGGTAGAATTCAAATATTTAGTTCATGGCTTAATGCATACAACTTAATATATCGCTTTATTGAAAAATTTAAAATTTTGTTATTTATGAAATACAAAAAAAAAAGCATCACCATTATTTACTCGAACCTGTTTTGATCCGTTGCCTAAATGCTCAAACAACATTTTTTATTACCTCTAATGATCGATATTATCAATTTCTCGTTCATATAAATTTATACTAAATTATAACTTAAAAGAAAGAAACATTGTAGTCTTCAAAAGGGAACATAGCATAAAAAAATTAAAAAACTTTAATCATTTTCTCGTTTAAGAGAAACAAACCTTTTTCATCGACAATCTAAAACTAAACTTTCCAAATTTTCTATTTAATGTAACAAACTTCATTTTTTAATTCTATTTGAACTTTGAGGTAACAAAATTTCATTTTTTTTTATCCGTAAAAACATGTAACTACATTGAAATCATGTATAAAAAGATAAATTAAATCGCTTATATCAAAAACAAAAGTAAAGTACGTTACATAATACCTCATACACATATTTTTAGTCACAAAATGATCATCGCCAACATTAAAACACAACCAAAGTATAAAAAGCTATATATATTACCAAATTTAAATAAATAAATAAAAACAAGATACAGTGTAAAAAAAATAAGGCTAACAAAGCTTGCAGCTTCTTCGACAGTAACCAGGAAGTTCAGGGGTTCCAAGCATATACTCTTTGTTCTTTGTGCACTCTCCCAAAGCCGCCCATCTCTCACAGTTTTCATTCTCATCTTTGCAATTTCCACTATTGTTAATAATCTTGTCAAATGAGTCCACGTGGATCCATTTGGTGGCTGACCATTTTTCACCTTTGAGGACCGGGCAGCCACCGTGGAGGCTGGTGGCATCCGGGATGGCTGTCGGGTACAGGCTGAAGAACAGCAGTGCGTCTCCTTTTCTTGGTTTTACTGTTTTGTTTTTTGAAGAAGTGTTTTAGATTTTATTTTTTGGAGGAGTTTGAATAAGGAATAAAATGAATGATTATGGTCACCTGCGATTCCTTTTTTTGCACATTCGGATAAATTGTTGTCTGGTTTTGATGTTTTATGACGAGAAGCGTCCTATCAATGTAATAAAGTTTATTAGATTAAACATGACATGACTGGTTGTACTGCGTTTGGCGTGCATTGGACTGGTACTGAAACTGATGTCAACGAGACAAAAATTACAATTTTTTGTCCGACCCAAAAAGGTGGAACAAGGTCGGACATGGACTCGCTTTCGATCTCTCATTTGTACAAAAGACGCAAATGCCCTCCTCATCCTCATCATCGAAAAGAGCCCTAAAAAGCTTGTACAGTCTCGTCCAGTCTAGTTTTGTTCTATATAACAAACGCAGCCGAAGGCTGCGTTTGTTACACATGACAAGACTGGATGGGACTGGACAAGCTTTCTAGGGCTATTTTCAAGGATGAGGATGAGGAGGGCATTTACGTCTTTTGCACAAACGAGAGATCGAAAGCGAGTCCATGTCCCACCTTGTTCCACCTTTTTGGGTCGGACAAAAAATTGTAATTTTTGTCTCATTGGCATCGGTTTCAGTGCCAGTCCAATGCACGTCATACGCAGTACAACCTGTTATGTCCTGTGATGGGAAAAAGGAGTTTTGGACTAACCTCTGCTGATGGGAAAACGGTCTCACCGCCTTCTTCAACGTCGCTTAGATACATGAGTACAGTTGCTATGCGGTGTCCGCCATGTGCAACATTTACAGGGTCAGTGAAGTAGTCAAAGTGCGGATCATACTTTTGGCCATGCTCATATCTTAATACTTGCATGTCCTCTCCGTTTTCTGAACATAAAATATGATCATTAACATTTACATAAAAAGCAAATTCATCAACTCAGCTTATATAAAAAAACAATAGAGGCAATTTTGCATAAAATGTCAACCAAGATAAAACATACCTTTTGGTAGGAAGGTCCATGTTGCAATTTTATCTTCTATGCCAGCAACGATTGGATCCTACACCAAGTGAAAAGCGATATAAATGGGTAAGCTTACTTCTTATATACGGGTGTTTGTTTTTACTCGATACAAACAGAAAGAATTAATTAAGGAAGTAGAAAAAAGAGGTTTTTTCTTTAAGTCCTAACTTTTTACAAATTAACCCTGTCAAGTTCAAATAAAGTTATCTTGTACATTGGCAGAAAGAAAATGCTCATGTTACTATTTCTTGTCCTAACCATAAGCACACCATGAAAAAGACCAGCTATAGTCGTGTATAATGTATAATAGAGCACGATACTAGTACAAGGGTTAAATGCGTATTTATGCAACAACATTTAACAGTTTTCCCAAATTTATGTTCAGTTGTTCATTAACATCCCAATGCTTCCAAGTGAGAATCAATTGAAACTAGAAGTGAAAAGGATTCATTGAAGTACCTTGTTTTTGTGGATAAACATCCCAGAACTTGTTCGAACCTCACTGAGTTTACTCTTGCCAGAAACATTATCAGCAACTGCAGATCTCTTGAGCTCCGATTTGGCCTGTTACGTCAGATCCCCAAAATTTCTCAATACAATTCAATTACTAGTCACTATTTTTCTGATTTATTAGTTTCAGTCGGAACTAGGTTAATGAGGGCCGCATTAAAGTTAATATACAATCTAGGAATGGAATCAAGTGTCACTCACTAGGGAAATCATGTGATCGCATTCTTCTTCCGTAAGAAAACCCTCGTACACGAAAGCCCTGAATTGATCGAATCACGAAACAGAAAATCAAATTGAGCCGGTGATTTTGCGTTAAGAATAAGCTAATAATTGAATAGAAATAAGTGATGGGAGTTGATTAAATCACACTGACCTGGGTTTCCATGAAACTTGTTTGACCTTAGATGGATTGATGATGGCGGAGCTGGAAGATCGGGATACGATGAACATAAATGAAATCAGTAGAAGATGAAAAACAGAAGGAATAGCCATTTTTTACGTAGGTGTATGTCTGCAATGCTGTTCTTCACAGACAACACGGAAGATCTGCCATAAATGAAGTGTTTCGCGAAGTCAAAAGAATATGGGGTAAGGTTCCGGGTTCAAAACTGGTTCCAAGCCCCTACGGGGATTTTCCCTGAGGCGAGGCATGATCGAGGGAAAAGGCCTTGCGTCTATGGTAATCGCCAACCGCCCTAGGTGGCGGGGTCGAGTACCCTCCGGTGAGACCACTAAAAATTGCCGGCTTCTAAAAAAAATGAAGTGTTTCGCGAAGTCAAAAGAACAGCTCGATGATGGAGGGAGTTCACGTCACATCTCTTCTTTCTACCCATTCTTTCTCATCCTTAACACCTGTAATCTTAATTAAAAAAAAAAAAAAAAACCTCTTAAATAAACAATTAAAATGGTGAAGAAATGGTAAATTTGGTTAGTTTTTAAAAAATATATAAAATAAATAAATAAATGATAGACCAAAATAGTCCTAAATTTTGTAGGACATAGCCAATAAAAATTCATTTAATTCAAAAAATGACGTCGTTTTATTAAGGTATGTCTATGAATAAGTAGTGTTAACCGCGAAAAAGTATTATGGACCGTGAAAAAATTAGAATTATGTATAAATAGCTCAACATTGTAGTTTTTTCAATTTGAAGAAAATAACTAACATATTTGGGTTTAAGCATTATGTATATGTAATGTTATTCTACACAACAGTGTACTGCATAAAACATCAAGGTCGTTTGAAAAGTATCATTTTAAGTTGGTTAAGGCTAGATGAAGTAGATTTTCGTAGGCGACTTCAGTTTTCAGCTGGTCTTACCAACGAAAATCTAAAGTGTCTATGAATATATCATTATTCAATTATCACATTGTCGTTGATGGCTAAATTGCTATTGTTGTTGTGTAAAATGTAGATGATATTAGTTGTTAGCATACTAAGAAATAATTGTTTTTGAATGTTGCTTCAAACACTTGAGATGTTTAAGCAGAGAATTTCTGGAAACCTAGGGTAGTTCTAAATTTTTACGCTTATAATGCGTTAGTCATACCACCCCAACAAACTAATGAAAAAATATTTCTAGAAACTACTTAAAACACTTATGTTGTTTAAGTGATCTTTAACTAGAAAACTAGGGTAGTTCTGAATTTGAATTCGCAAAATGCTTTGGTCGAAATACCCCAATAAATATCAAGTATATATGCGCGGCATATATTATTTTTAGATGTCCCAAAAATAAATCTTCAATGTCGTGTTTCAGAATTTAGGCAAATATTTAAATTTGTAAATAATTATTATATGTAAATTATTGAATGTTGGAAAGAATGGAAATGTGTGTGCTTATTGAATATTTGAATAAGTAAGTATTTATTGGTTTGCTAACAACTCAGATGAAAGTATGTTGAAAACTAATCTTTTACGTGAGTTGTTCTCAATTAAGAAATATATATTTATTCATATATTTTTTTAGTATCAAGTGTCCATTTTTTACATAAGAATATTTTTGTATGAAAAATTGTGTCTTATTTGTTTTATAAGTTTATCCTAGTAATTTAGGTTATAATTTTGATGTCATTAACATAAGGGATACAGAACGAGTAAATTACAGTACAAATATACTAAACATTCATCGACCATCCAAACAAATTAAAAAAAATCAATAGTTAAAATACAAAAAAGATGGTAATTGTTGGATCTAAGTGCTCAATATTCATCATAAATATTTCTAATAACATATGATAATATAGGGTCAGACCAATAACAAGAAAACCCCAATTAAACATTTATAAGGAATTTGATTCATTAATAAATGTCATAAACATTGTAATTATTATTTTATGAAAATAACATTGTAGCTTAACTTAATTCATATGGTGTGAATTGATTTAAGAAGTATGAATTATATCATTTAAAAACGGTTAAATAACTTAAATAAATAAGTTTGCACATTTTATTTTTAAAAGAGATAAAATAAATAAAATGTAATTTATTCATATTGTATGAATATATATATATATATATATATATATATATATATATATATATATATATATATATATATATATATATATATATATATATATATATATATATATATATATATATATATATATATATATATATATATATATATATATATATATATATATATATATATATATATATATATATATATATATATATATATATATATATATTAGAATGGCATAATTTATTTAAATAATGAGGTTTGTATTCTATAAAGATCATAAGATAAAATTTTATAAAATATAAAGATAATGAATAGGACCCATTTTAGGTTTTGCACTCTTTCTTTCTTTCTCTCTTAGTCTTGGCCTAAACCCCACCCCAGAAGGGCCAATGGATGAGCTTTAGACTATTCATTTCCAACATTGCATGGACTTGGTTGTTTTTTATGTAAATGATTAAGATCACGGGGTTGCATGTCTTAAAGAATAAAATAAGGAGAGTCTTCATTTCTCTTTTCCTCGCCTTGGCTGAATCCTCCTCCATATGCACATACTTTATCCTTTTTCTAATAGTTAACTTGAAAAGCTTCTTGCTTCTTGCTCCCTTGAAAGTACAAAACTTGTTTATCTTTCAATCTGAAGAGAAAGTGCAATACACAAGGTTTGAAATAGCATTCTTGGTGGTCATCTTTGTTGTGCCCTAAAAGTGATCATGCAACTTGTAATGAGACTTTAGTCCATGAGATCCGGAGGATGTAAACCGAACCGAAGGGTGAGTGAAGTGTTAAAAGAACTGAACCGAAGCGAAGCTTGAATCCGAGGAGGTGTCTGATGCGAAGTTTGTTAGGTAACCGAAGTTTAGAAGATCTTGTAGTATCTTTACTGAACAGTCCTTAGTACAATGTTTTAGTACTTTTGTCTTTTGTCAGGAAGAGATGGTTATGTATTAGGAGACATGTCAACCATACCTTTAGTACTTTATTAATATTCTATTAAGATATAAGTCTCGAGATCTTCTTATAAATAGCCATCTCAAACCTGTTGTAAAATTATCCCTTTTGAATAGAATCTACATATATTCTACTTCACATTCTCTGTGTTCTTACTTATTGCCTTGCTTTTTCTAACGCCCCTATTTTTATTTTACTGATAATTGTGTATTTAGATCCTATTTTAGGAAAAAATATGATTAAATGATTATCTATAAATTAAGAAAATAATAATAATAATTACTCAAAAAGAAATAAATATGAGGGGGGACTTTTATGTCAAGAAAAGAACCTAAAATTATCAAACTATTGTTTACGGGTAAAAGCTGACAATTAGAGAATCTATGGAACTAAAATTGCAATATGTGGTTTCTCCCATGGTAACCGACGGGAAGGAGACGACCCTTCCAATTAACATCTTTAAAATCAAATTAAGTGTCTAATAAGTTTCCACCAAGTTAATTGATTAAAACCTAGATACACTAATCTTTTCTTGTGTGTGGTTGCTACCCGAACCGAGAGAGATTTGCTGGAGGAAGCAGCGACCGGAGACAAATTAATCGAAGATCATTGTCTTGATCAAGGAGAAGTGACGGGGTGTTGCGTCTGTGATTTACGTCGAGATAGTAAGTCGTTTATTCCTGCTGCCCTTTTGTTCTTCCCGTCAATCACACCACCACCATCCCGGCAGCTTTCGGCTGCCGGATTTCTTGTCAGATATCCACCACAAGGTGGATGATCTTGCTGCTGTCGGTGTTATTAATTCGAACCAGGAGCAAGAAATCGAGAGAGAAAGATAGATTAATCGTGAAGGAGGAAGACTTCCATCTAGATGGAAGCAGTAAGAAATTGGGAGAAGTATCAAGGAAGGAAACTGGTGGACGGCAGCGAAGCTTTGCTGCCGTTGTCGGTGCTGTAGCTGGCCAGGTACGACGACATTGGGAGCCGGTAGACATCGATTTCCAGTTAGGACGAATTCCGTTCCCGCTTCAGACGATGACGGTGGCCGGAAGACTTGTCCGGGTTGTGATGAGCTCCAACCGGTAAGGTTACCAGATATGTACTGTGAAAAGAAACCAATAATTTGGTATACAAGCAAATTAGGTTATTTTGTTTATTTGGGCTAACGTAAATTATTGGATTTGGGAATTGGGTTGGGCTATTTTACATGCATCTATTAATCATTTAGGTTTAAGATTGGGTAAAATGAAATACATATACCTACGTTAGATGACCAATAATTAAATTATGGGATAACTAATCGAATTATTAATTGCATATTGATTAATTAGGTTATTGAATGTAATTTAACTAAATTGAAGATAAATGAGGTAGTGTTGAATTATGAACAGATATTATGTCACAATATGTATTGCGATCTAATTGAGAAATTCATAAAAATCATGCTAAGTTTTTATTATGTTATGACTTAACAAATTTGTTATTTTGGCTGTAAAGAAACATTTTTAAGAAGTTCTTAAAACATGTCTCAATACCTTATGTTGAACTAGAACCACAATGAATGTAAATGGTCTTAATAAAGGTTTGTATCGTAAAGAACTTAATGGGTTAAGGTCTTTAGGTAAAGACTTAATGAATGAGTGAAAAAGAAAGCTAAAACGTATAATATATAAGTAGTAATAAGTAGAAAATTGCATTATAATCTAAGTAGTGTTATTGATAATATTTGTAGGAAAACGTGATATGTTAGATGTTTGGCACTTGGATCGCTGCTAGCAACACAGTGGTATCAGAGTTACACAAATTCGCCTATTATGTTAACGGTGCATGTATGTGCTATTTGTGATGTGTATATATGTGTATGTCCTCTTAATGAAAAGATGTGATACGAATTATTTGAATGTATGTCGTATGTAATTCGACTGATCATGAAGGACCCACGATGCTAAGTGATTTAGTTGGCTGGTCATGAAGGACCCACGGAGCGAAGTGGCTAGTAGGCAGAGGCAATGTCTGAGACAAGCCCTTCGGGGGAATCGACATGTGTATCGTAGCTGGTACCAACTGTATGTGTTATAGGAGTTATCTTATTATGTGTTAATTTATGTTAAGTTATTGTGTTTTAAGTTATGTTATGTTACGTTATATTGTATGACATGCATGTCAATGAATGGTTGTGTTACATGAATGCATGTGATTGATATAATATGCGAGTACTGTGTTTCTCACTAAGCGTTTCCGCTTACCCGTTGAATTCTAACATTTCAGGTTTAATAGTATTTTTGAAAGGACACGGCGTGATCGCTCGGAGCTCGTATCAAAGCAAATGAAGGGACTGTTATAAGTAAAAATGTTATATTAAGTCTTCCGCTCATGTTTAAGGTTTTATTCAAATGTTTTGTTAAGTTAAGATTAATTAAGTCAAGTGGTTTATGAAAAGTTCTAACACCCATACTCTGATAAATTCTTATTTAATTCTAATGAAATATCTTTATAAATTTTGTATGAAAGTTTTATTATAACTATTTTCGAAAAAAAAATTAGGGTGTTACACTTTATTGTTTACATAATTAAGATTTTGTTTTTTATTATTTCGCATTTACTTGTCATACTTAACCATAAACCTGGTTTCATCAATCTTCTTGGGTGGATTAGCTTTAAAGGGAAACATTTTCAGTTCCTAGTTTCCATAATCTCCATCATCCAAAGTCGAGTTCATTATCAAAGTCTTCAAAGGTTGTTACTCCTTCTTTGGTTGACTTTATCTTTGCATGTATGAATTTTGATCCTCTGGTGGGTATGACATTGCGTCATGTTGTTCATTGTATTTAAGCTTACATTGCATTCTTCAAAAATGTTTTAAAACCCGAAATGAACAAGACCCAACAATAACATGACCATCTGATCGTTTCGCATTTCTCATTCAACTGGGGTCCAGCAGTAGAGGATGCACCGATTCAGTTCAATAAGCACTATGATACGCCTCTGAATAGAAGTAAACTTGAACCATATTGTTGAACATCATCCCATTTATTGATCGTGTTGTTACTAAAGCATGTCCGTAAGGTATACCATTAGAGTGTCATATTCCACATGAACATGTACAATAACCTATATTAACAACAAAAATGGTGATACCATTCGTTACCTCGAACATGAAGTGCAAGGTTTTATTTTCCTGCTACATAGCAGACTTACGCAACCTCTTTTGAATTATTCGCGACACGTAAGGGGTGAACTCGTTAACAAATTCCTTTACAAAACAATTCTCATTGAGTACTATAAATTACTTATACAGTTTACCTCCAATGAAACTTCGCGTTGTATACAAGACTTGCATTGTCTCAGGGATAGACTCCATGAGAGTTATTACCAGTAAGTTCTCTTCGTGCATAAAAAACACGATAGCGGCATCGAGAATATTGATCATCATTATATTAAATCGAATGTTAGGTTAATAAGCTCTATCCTATTTTTCATGGCCAATCTTGTCAAGTCAAGCACCTTAACCTGGTAGTAATTGCTTAAGCGTAGCTAAATTTTCCTGAAAACTTGTCTTGCTCTTTGCTTTGCATGCCTGCCTAAACAATCCTTCCAGATGCCCAACATTTCTTGTCATAGATAGCAATTTCATAAACATAATCTGGGAAGACTTGACTAAGTGTAATGTTAGTTAAGTTAGAAATATTGGTTATAAAGGCTACTTCCATAACATTTAAAATACATTTCTCTAGCCTTATAAGGAACCGGGTCCAAGATGTTATAGTCTTTATGGTTCCAAACCTTATGCAATGGCAATGTTTGATTGTTGTCATAATATCACAGTACAGTTGTTTGAAAATCGCAGTACGAATGTCTGATTTTCGTGGTTAAGGTCGAAACAATAGTTGATTCAGAATATCGCAGTAGGATTGTCTGACAATTGCAGTACGGATGCCTGATTTTCGTAGTCAAGGTAGAAACAATAATTAATTCAGAATATTATGGTACGGTTGTTTGAAAATCACAGTATAGATGTCTGATTTTCGTAGTCAATGTGGAAACAGTAATTAATTCAAAATATGGGTAGTCCAATTGTTTGAAAATCGCAATACGGATGTTTGATTTTCGTAGTGACAAATGTCTATTTACTATAGTACATCTATGTCTAATAATTATGGATTAATATTTACCATTTTGGATACATCTTTTTGTACTATTAAATAGCTACTAAAAGTTTTGCTACCTATATTTGAAAATCATTTTACCCCTCAAATGGTTGCAAATATATCACAACCATGGAATACTACTAAGGAGCTTGTATTGGTACATTTATGGATTAAGGTTAATGACGATAACATTGTGGGTCCACCAAGTTTGGTTTTGGTACCTTTCTGGACGAGCACGATTACATTGTTTAACAATGAAGTGAGTTGTCAATTAACTGAGGATGATGTCCAACAAAAGTGGACAGATTTAAAAATAAAGGTTAAAATGTTCAACCGTATTTATAAACATATTGAAAGTCAACGATCAAATGATGATGAGTTGGAGATTTTTGAGGCGGCTAAGGAGCAATAAAATTTTCAAAATGACAGGAGGGACTTTTCCCATAAAGTCACTTGGAATGTGCTAAAATGTCCCTTATTTCTAAAAATGTCCCTTATTTCTAAATATGTGTGCTTTATATTTTAGTAGTACAAGCTTGTGTTTTATGTTTCATGTATTAGTATACATATATGTGCTTTATGTTTTAGTAGGAGACAGGTGTGCTTTATGTTTCATGTATTAGTATAAATATGTTTGCTTGAGGTTTTATTTAAATATGTTTCATGTATTAGTATAAATATGTTAGTTTTATGAAATATTTAATTATAATGGTTTTTTAGAAGTAAATATGTGCGCTTTATGTTTTAATATAAATATATGTCAAATGTAAAGGTTTTGACATCCCAAACACATTTACTTGCATCAATAACTCGTAAATGTCTTCAAAACTATCAAAAATGCTCGCCAACCTAAAACTTTTGTACACATCATCTTAGGGTTGGACCATGCCTAATTCCTGTTAGGGTTGAACTATGCCTAATGCCCAACAGAGTTGGACTGTAGTTGGTACCTAGTAGGGTCGGAACGTGCTTGATACCCATTAGGGTTAGACAATGCTGAAGGGTTTTCTATGCAATCAATGAACAAATAATTCCTATGGTTCACATGCAACCCTAATATGATCTATGTTTTCTTCTATGAAGATAATAAACTAAACCTAAAGGAAACAATTATTTCTAGAGATCAAAACTGAGAAAACCAACCTTTTGATCTTATGATCCGTGAAGCTATCAGCAAAATAATCCTGCCTCAAATGCAAGTCACACCCAAGCAATAGAGAAGACAGTCCAGCAGAGTTTCTTTGGTTCAAATTGGCGCAGGAAAAGGAGGAGCCAGAGGCCTCCTTTTATAGCCTCCAAGGGTTACAGCTGAAACCCTAAGGAGCCTCCAAATGGACAAGCCTTTTGGCCACTTAGACCAGGCTTCCCAAAACCCTGATTAGGGTTTCGCCAACCCCTGGAGGAGCCTCTAGGGTGGCGCCATTTTGGTCCCTGATTTTTACCTTGCCAGTTATTCAACTATTGAATAAATACAAACCAGTCATTGCACCTTTTATTAATTTATTTAATCACCAAATTAAATCTAATTAATTCTAGATTAAATCTCAATTAATTAATATAGTTTCTAATTAATATATTAACACCTAAATATATTAATAAACTATATATTTATTTTTCTATCGATTTATTAACCATTTAATAAATCAACCATTCTCACTACCGAACTATACATCTATCCTCCAGTTATGAGGGCAACCCAAATGGACTTTGCTTCAATTAATAAGATGAATACAATTATAAGTCATGGCTTAGACACCTAATCCAACAGTCTCCCACTTGGATAAGTCTATGACTTTAATTGTCCTTTTATCTTCTGATTAATGTCAGTTTCCCAGAAACTGTCCTGAACTCTGACCCAGTCAGTTCTGTCCAAAGATAAGTGATCTGATGATCCTCCGTCCAACAAGATATTTTCAGACTCAAGACATGGATTAATATCAATCTTGGTCCGATACTCTATTTCTCGATTTCCGATTTGCTTATGACTTCAAGACTGCTAATTGAACACATCAATTCAGTCCCGGTTGGCCAACACTTTTAGTCAACTTCAAATCATCGAGAGGCCTACAGATATCTGTTTCCCCATCGGGTCAGGGGACGGATAAGTTTCGACTTATATGTCTGTATCTTTTGCCAGTTAGAATACTCACAACAGTGCGTTTTATAACACCGAGTTACCGGCACGTTTTCACACTATCAATGAGCAACCGACTTGCAAATTGCAGATCATATCTCTCCACTTAAAGATCAACGGATGTTATCGTCTTAACATTGCTCGTGATGTAATCCATGAAGCAATCTGTTAAGCTCGGGTTTATCCAATACTCAAATCTCTATTTTCTAAGTATTCATGAACGTTGTAGCAGTCTTACTACAATGTCTAACTCCTTAGACAATCTACAACCGATTCATGACAGTCTTCATTCACACTTACTCCCTAACAGTGTGATCGACTGTGGAAATTTAAATAATCTAATTATTTAGGAAGTTAAACATGCAAATATAGAAACACAATAATAAACAATTGACAAAGGCAGTAACAATACTCATTTATAAATCTCCATTATAAAATCACCAAGTCAGTTACATTTATACTGTTACAAGTTTCAAAAAATTCTATCTAATTACTAAAACTAATATCATCCTTCAGTCCAATGCTCCGAGCATGCTGATTGTGCTTGATCATACTTAGTGCCTTAGTCAAAGGATCTGCAGGATTATCTTCTGATGATACTCTCTTAACCAGCAAGTGACCTTCTTCTACGCGATGTCGAATGTAATGGTACTTTATGTCGATATGTCTGGACTTTCCATGATCTCGTGGTTCCTTTGTCAAAGCGACCGCTCCTTCATTATCGCAGAACAGTTCCATTGGCTCCTGAATACTCGGGACAACTCCAAGGTCACCGATAAAGTTCTTCAGCCAAGCCGCTTCCTTAGACGCTTCACTCACTGCAATGTACTCTGATTCACATGTTGAATCAGCCACCGTTTCCTGCTTGGAACTTTTCCAAGTGACCGCTCCACCATTCAAAAGAAATACTCAGCCCGACTGGGACCGACCACTGTCCCTATCTGTCTGGAAGCTGACATCTGTATATCCACTCACTTTCTAGTCATCACTGCCCCCAAGGACTATTACCATATTCTTTGTCCTTCGCAGATACTTAAGTATGTTCTTAACCGCTATCTAGTGTGCCTTTCCAGGATTGCCCTGGTACCGACTAACCTTGCTCAGTGCAAAGGATACGTTGGGGAGAGTACATGTCATAGCATACATGATCGACCCTACTGCCGAAGCATAAGGTACCCGACTCCTCTCAGCTATTTCCTCATCGGTACTCGGACATTGAGTCTTACTCAATTTAGCATTACTCTGGATTGGTAGTTCTCCCTTTTTGGAATTTTGCATGTTGAACCTTTTCAACACCTTTTCCAAATATGTACACTGGCTCAGGCCTATTAATTTTATTTTCCTATCTCTCAGTATTCTTATCCCAAGAATATAAGCAGCTTCTCTAAGGTCTTTCATGGCGAAACACTTCCCGAGCCAAGACTTGACATCTTGCAAGGTCGGAATGTCGTTTCCCATGAGTAGTATGTCATCAACATACAACACCAGAAAAGTGACTATACTCCCACTAGCCTTGACATATACACAGGACTCATCTTCACTCCTAGATAAACCAAACTCTTTGACTTTCTCATGGAAGCAAAGATTCCAGCTGCGAGATGCTTGTTTCAATCCGTAGATTGATCTTTCAAGCTTACATACTTTATCAAGGTGCTTTGTGTCTACAAAACCCTCTGGCTAATTCATATAAACATCCTCAGTCAGTTTCCCGTTAAGGAAAGCGGTTTTGACATCCATCTGCCAAATTTCATAATCGTGAAATACAGTTTTGGCAAGCATTATCCTGATTGACTTAATCTTGGCTACTGGTGAGAAGGTTTCATCATAGTCAACCCCCGGGGTTTGAGTGAATCGCTTCGCAACCAGCCGAGCTTTATAAGTATGTACATTACCATCCATGTCGGTCTTCTTCTTGAAGATCCATTTGCATCCGACTATCTTTTGACCCGGTACATTGTCAACCAAGTTCCAAACTTGATTGTCACACATAGACTTAATCTCACTGTCCATTGCCTCTTTCCATTTGGTAGACTCGGGGCCCGCCACTGCTTCGCGGTAGTTAGCTGGCTCATCCAAATTAGTCAATGTACGATCACTGACCAACGTGTCACCGTCCGCAGTAATATGGAAACCATAAAACTCGGGCGGCATGTTAACTCTACCCGAACGCCTAAGGGGCAATGATATGTCGGTGGGTCCAACAAGAACCTCTTCCTCATGTTGGTTGCTAGTTTCTTCCAAGGTTGGTTCATCGGTCGTCTCCTGAATTTCTTCGAGATCGATCGTACTCCCACTGTCCTCTTTGGAAATGAGTTCTCTCTCTCGAAAGAACCCACCGTCTTGCTACAAAGACCACGTCCTCGCTTGGTCTGTAGAACAAGTATACAAATGGCTGTTTCGGGTATCCGATGAACTAACACCTTTCACTTCTTTCCGCGAGCTTGTCGTGAGTCTCTCGTCTTACGTAAGCCTCACAGCCCCAGACTTTGATGTGTGCTAACGAGGGAGCTTTCCCAGTCCACATCTCGTGCGGTGTTTTCGCAACCTTCTTGGTTGGGAAAAGATTTAGGATATGGGCGGCAGTCTCTAAGGCATACCCCCAGAAATGGATTGGAAGTGAAGCTCGACTCATCATGGAACGAACCATGTCCAACAAGGTTCGGTTTCGCCTTTCAGCAACACCGTTCAACTGAGGTGTTCTTGGAGGCGACAACTGTGAAACAATTCCACATTCCTTGAGGTAATCGAGAAACTCGATACTAAGATACTCACCGCCTCTGTCGGATCTAAGCATCTTTATCTTTTTGCCTAATAGATTTTCCGCTTCATTTTGAAACTCTTTGAACTTTTCAAAGGTATCTGACTTGTTCTTGATTAAGTAGATATACCCATATCTACTAAAATCGTCAGTAAAGGTCATATAGAACCCCATGCCATCTTTTGTGGTTGTTCTGAAGGGACCACACACATCAATGTGTATGATATCCAACAGACCTTCACCTCTTTCAAAGGAACCTTTGAATGGTGATTTTGTCATCTTGCCAAGCAAGCAAGATTCGCATACATCATCCGATCCGAGATCGAATGATTCCAACACTCCATCCTTTTGGAGTTGGGTGATGCGTTTCTTGTTGATATGGCCAAGGCGATAGTGCCACAGACACGCCTTTTCTACAGCGCTTGAAGCATCAATAGCTAAAACATTTTTACCATAATTATCAACACACATAATAGATTCATACACTCCATCACAAGGCATAGCATTAAAAATAAAAACATCATTTTTGAAAACAGAAATTGAACCATTCAATTTATTAAATTCATAATAAAAGCCCTGTCGGAACAATGCATGAAAAGAAATTATGTTCTTAGCCATGTCAGGCGAATAGCAACAATTATGTAAATCTAATCTAACTCCACTACTGAGCACTAGTCTATAGACACCGATCTTGGTAACAGGTGACGTTCGCCTATTGCCCATGACCAGGTTCAATCTACCAAGCTCCAGCTCCCTACTTTCCTCTAGGCCCTGCAAATCAGAACATATATGAAAACCACATCCTGTATTAAGGACCCAAGAATGGGAAAAAGATGAGTTATTAGATATAGAAAATTTACCTGCTTGTGATGGCTTCACTTTGCCATCCTTGATGTCTTGCAGATACGTGGGGCAGCTTCTCTTCCAGTGACCCTTTTGCTTGCAGTAGAAACAGTCAGCTTCTTTGGGATTCTGGACATGCGGAATGCCGGAAGACTTGGCTCTCGGGGTATTGCTAGATGACCCGACATGAGTCTTTTCCCTCCAGTTTTGCTTCGGATGGCCCTTTCGTTTCTTTCCCTTTCCAGATCCAATAGCTAGGACAGGTGGGTTGGCCGGGAGCACACTTTTCCCTTTCATCCCGTCTTCGACAGTACGAAGCATGCGGTGGAATTCAGCGAAAGTTGCCCGACTGTTGTTCAAACGATAAGCTAGTGTGAACTGGTCATAAGAACTGGGTAGAGAATTCAGCACAATGTCCACTGCTAAATCCTCATGAACAGGCATCTCCAACTTTCTAAGCCTTTCAACATAGCCTTGCATTCTTTGCACATGAGTGCAGATGGACTCTCCATCCCGAGGCTTGCCATTAGTGAAAGCTTTGACCACCTCACGCCTTTCGATGCGCTCCTGCTTGCAAAACTTTTCCGCAAGCTCTTTGTGCATCTCGTAAGGCCAATAGTCCTCATAAATACGTTGCAGTTCAGGGTTCATGGTGGCGATCATGATGCAAGCCACTTTTTGTTGCATCATCAGAATGTTTGGTGTACGAGGCGATTTCCTCGGGAGTGGCGGTATCAGGGTCAACCTCAACAAGCTCGGTTTCAAGAACATACTCTTTGTGTTCAAACCGCAGAGACATTTTGATATTGCGGATCCAGTCATTGTAGTTGGTGCCGTCCAACGTCACCTTTGAGCACAATGACATAATCGAGGTGACATTACCGGGATTCGAGTGGGGAACGGATTGGTCAGAAGACATCTGAATAAGAAGAATGTAGTTTTAATTAGACATTTATTAATATTCCTTATATTCACCCAAGAATAAATATAACGCTAGGATCCTACAATAACAATCTACAATATCGAAAAGGGATGTCGTAATCTTTATTGTAAATTTTATAAGGTAGGCGAATGACGATTCAGCCAATTCCACCGCGGAAGATAATCTTATTATAATGGAATTCCTAATTTCATTGAGATTTACCGAACTGTTCGATAGCATGTTTTAATCTCGGGAATGCCCCACTGTTTGTGACTGAGATACCGAGGATCACGAACCGGGTGTGAATAACCATGCAAATTGCTCGGTACTCTTGAAGTCAATTGTCATCTCTAATTAACGTGCCGGTTAACCACACACGCTCCGTCAATAATGACAAAATCAAGAAACCCATTGCGACTCTTTGCGGACCCCAGTTGGCGTGCCGGTAAACCACACACGCTCCACCAACGTTCCACAAAGTGCAATGTGCAATTTCATGGATTAGCACTAATTCACATTTTTTGAACCTAAAGTAACTAGATTGGGATTTGTTTAAGGTTCTAGTACTTTCAATTATAGCATTATACTTTTAAGAGGCTTTAGCGGTTCTATCAAACCCGTTCGGCTAACGACACTCGACTGACCAGGAGAGCGGTGGGTAAGAGTAGATACCCATTAGACTGCCATTTTATAGGCAGTCGCCTTATACGCTCTTTAGAGGACAGTTTTGTGAATGAGGCCTACTAACGGTAAGACTAACCAATTTTCTTATATATAAATATTAACTTTTAATCATAAATATATAAGATATATTTTAATCTTATTAAAATATTTTAGAATTAATTATCTTGTAATTAATTTTAATGTATTTTTCCAAAATTTTAAATTAATTCTTTAAACCGATTTAATTGATCTTTTAACTAACAATTAATTAAACTAATTAAATCTAAGATAGATTTTATGAAATTAATCAAATTAATTTTTCTATCTTGGTCCCTAAGTGATCGAAAATTTAAATCCAAGCAAAAGGAGTTCTAGTTATTTAATTAATCCAATTACCAAAAATAACAACATACTTTTAAGGCAAGCAAATCAAGCAATCAAGGGGGGACCATGGGGCATGGCGGCTAGGAGGAAACCCTAGCCAAACCGTCGACCAAGATACCTCTCAAGGAGGAGTTTTCGCAAAACACCTCAAGGCAAGAATCAAGCATGCAGTTTATATCAATTCATAAGAAAACAACCTATGCTCTGATACCACTGAAGGGGTTTTCTATGCAATCAATGAACAAATAATTCCTATGGTTCACATGCAACCCTAATATGATCTATGTTTTCTTCTATGAAGATAATAAACTAAACCTAAAGGAAACAATTATTTCTAGAGATCAAAACTGAGAAAACCAACCTTTTGATCTTATGATCCGTGAAGCTAGTAGCAAAATAATCCTGCCTCAAATGCAAGTCACACCCAAGCAATAAAGAAGACAATCCAGCAGAGTTTCTTTGGTTCAAATTGGTGCAGGAAAAGGAGGAGCCAGAGCCCTCCTTTTATAGCCTCCAAGGGTTACAGCTGAAACCCTAATGAGCCTCCAAATGGACAAGCCTTTTGGCCACTTGGACCGCTTCCCAAAACCCTGATTAGGGTTTCGCCAACCCCTGGAGGAGCCTATAGGGTGGCGCCATTTTGGTCCCTGATTTTTACCTTGCCAGTTATTCAACTATTGAATAAATACAAACCAGTCCTTGCACCTTTTATTAATTTATTTAATCACCAAATTAAATCTAATTAATTCTAGATTAAATCTCAATTAATTAATATAGTTTCTAATTAATATATTAACACCTAAATATATTAATAAACTATATATTTATTTTTCTATCGATTTATTAACCATTTAATAAATCAACCATTCTCACTACCGAACTATACATCTATCCTCCAGTTATGAGGGAAACCCAAATGGACTTTGCTTCAATTAATAAGATGAATACAATTATAAGTCATGGCTTAGACACCTAATCCAACAGTCTCCCACTTGGATAAGTCTATGACTTTAATTGTCCTTTTATCTTCTGATTAATGTCAGTTTCCCAGAAACTGTCCTGAACTCTGACCCAGTCAGTTCTGTCCAAAGATAAGTGATCTGATGATCCTCCGTCCAACAAGATATTTTCAGACTCAAGACATGGATTAATATCAATCTTGGTCCGATACTCTATTTCTCGATTTCCGATTTGCTTATGACTTCAAGACTGCTAATTGAACACATCAATTCAGTCCCGGTTGGCCAACACTTTTAGTCAATTTCAAATCATCGAGAGGCCTACAGATATCTGTTTCCCCATCGGGTCAGGGGTGACAACGCCTAGTGATATCAAGTATTTTAGGCGTTGTTGAGCCCTGTTCTTGGTAGAATTATATCAAATATGCATGGGTATTCTCACTTTTCGTGCCAGGACTTGTCTGGAGAAAAAGAACAGAAACAGGGACTAAAGGTGTACAAAAGGAAAAAGTATGGAAAGAATGAAAAATCAAGAGAAGACGTACGCGCACCGCGGATTTATCGTCTGCGCGACGCGGGCGTAAGGCGGTGGAACACATTTGAATGACGAAAAAACGGGGAACGGATAAGTACGCGCGCCGCGGATTTCACTTATGCGCGGCGCGGTCACGGGAAATTTGCAACTATAAATAGAGGCATTTCCAGCCGAAAACCCTAGCAAAGACCTGGTGTAAACATCGACCTAGAAGCTCTTTGACTCGAGGATTCCATTTCAGAAGCCATCATTTGGTATTTTCATGTTTTTAGATTTTATTTCATTTTAGTTAAACATTTGTAAGCTTTGAGTTGAATCTTTGGGTGTGACAACCATTGATCTCAGCTTAGGGTTCTGTTTTTAGTAGTATTTGGTTACTGATTTGATGTTGGATATTGGTTTGAGTGAATGAAATCATTCGGTTACATTAAATATTGATTTTTCGGTATTTTGGATGTTAGTTTGTGCTTTGGTTGTTTGCTTGTGTTTGGCTTTTGTTTGTGACTTGGTTGGGACTGTTTTCCCTTGCTGAAAACAGTAGCTAACTTGGTTAGGTTCGGCATTAAATCTTGGCTATTAACTGTCTCATAGAACTTTTGGTTATTAGCTAGTTTATGCTTGCTTGGTTTTTGCTAGTTTGAATGCCTTCAATTGCTCCTAATTCAGAGATGTACTTCTGAGTTTAGAAAGTAACTAGGTCATTTGGATATAGCTAAGCTTGGCTTGGGTGTTTGAATATTGTTTCAAGGTAGGAAGATAGAAATTAGTTCCTCCGACTATAGCTGTGAAACTATTAGTTGGTAATCTCTCATCTAGGCTAACCATGTAGCTCCTGTGGATCGACCCTGACTCCACTATACTAGTGAATGTTAGGTTATTTCTTATTTTTGACCGCATGACGACCTCTGCGTGCACGTCAAATTTTGGCGCCGTTGCCGGGGAGCTGTGAGCTTAGAATAGGTGAGTAGTAGGAACCTGTTTCTTGCTTTTTGAAATTTCATTTTTTGAGTAATTTTCATTTTGGTTTTTGATTCTTGTGGGCGTGTTGCACTAGTGCATGCGTACCCGCAGGGGAGAGCAAGCATCCCCATTGCAGTTTGATTCTGAGATTGAGCGTACTGCGTGCAAACTCCGTGCCCGCAGGCGTTTGAACATCATGAATTATAGTCAAGTTAGCAGTAGTCCGGTCAGTGTTGCCCAGGATCCATCAGGTGAGGCAACTGGGAGGTTTTCTATCCCTCCGCTTTCGGAATTTCAGTTTGGAAGATCGAGTGCTTCTGGTGGTGCAGTTTCAGCCCCTGCACCCATACCATCATGCACTCCGCCTTCCATCCCATCATTTACACCCACTTCACAACCTCAATCCACCAATCCTTTTACATCTGCTATGACTTGGGGAGAGCCGACCCGAGATGGCACCCCAACTCCTAGACAGCATACACCAACATCACAACCACAACCAGCCCTCTTTAAACCTCAGCCTACATACCAACCAACACAACCTATACACTTTCCACCACCGCCTCAACCGCAATACCAATACCCAGAGACGGAGGAAGTGTATGACGAGGAAGATGAAGGATGGGTGCCACCGGCATCCCAACCGCAATGGAACCGAGGTCGGGGACCTCCCAGGCGAGCACCACCATACCAACCACCAGGTCAGCGGGACTACAATGATCATCTTTACGGTAACCCCGCTCAACCCTTACATTTTGCACAACCGAGACGGCAATCGGTTGCATCACATTTCCAACCGCGGGAATATGATGATTCGTCGCCGATCTATATTCCTGATAACATAGATTCACAAGTAGAGATTAGACCTCAATTATTAGGAATATTACCAGAATTCAGAGGATATAAGCAGGATGATCCCTATAACCATTTATATGAATTCTTAGCGATCGCTAATGCTAATAATCCCAGAAACACAAATAGAAACATTTTTAGGCTTAGACTGTTTCCGTTCACCCTTAAGGACAAAGCCAAGTATTGGTTCACATCGTTGCCATCAAACAGTATTACTACGTGGGATCAGCTCAAGGCAAAGTTCCTGCAGAAATTTTACCCAGCGAGCAAGACAACCGAAGTCAGGAGGGTCATCCAGGATTTCCAGCAAAAACCTGGAGAAGCTTTTCATGAAGCCTTCGACAGATTGAAGGAGTTGCTGCGATCTTGTCCGCATCACGAGATTCCCAGATGGCAGTTGGTCAAGTTATTCTTTGAGGGAGTTAGCGAAACACACCAGGCCATGATAAATGCCTCCTCCAGTGGGACATTTATGTGGCAGGATCCAGAAGAAGCCTGGCGGTTTTTGGAGCAGTTGAGTAATGGCTCCAAAGCAAACTTCTCCACCAGGAAGACTACAAGTACGACGGCAGCAGTAGGAGTTGATGCTGATTGGAAAAAGGAAGTGAAAAAGGAAATCAGTGAATTGAACAGGAAGTTTGATAGGCTTATGGCAACATTACAAAATGGACCGCCAAATTCGTCGCAAGAAGGTCAAGGAGGACCTAAGATGCAGGAAGCTAATCAAGTTTATGGCCAGGGTCAAGGTCAACACAATAATGGACGACCCTACAGGCCATACAACCAAGGACAGCAACAAAATTTCAGGCAGAACAATTATCAGAATCAATCAAATAGTCAGCCTAGAAACCAGCCGCCTGCTAACAACGGAAACAACAACAACAGGGGGTCCACCAACGCTACCAACAATGCCCCAGGGACCCAAGAAGAGATGATAGAAAAAATGTATGACATGGTCACTGCGACTCAACAACAATCTCAAGCGAATGCAAAAGCTATCGCAAATATGGAAAGACAAATAGGTCAAATGGCTGCAGATCAACAAAAGAGAGATAATGGCAAGCTGCCAAGTGCTACTGAAGTCAACCCTACGCATAATCAACGTCCAGGGAAGGAACAAGTCAATACTGTTGAATCAGGATGGCGAAAGGTCACTCTGGAGGATTTGTTCGAAGTGGGGAGTGACGTGAGACCAGGGGAAAAAGGAAAGGCTCTAGAAAGCGAGGAAGGTAAAGAAGGAGAAGTTCTGGTTGAGAATGGCACTCAACCAGAAATAGATAAAAAGGTTCAAAAGGAAGAGCAACCAACAATAGCAGGGATCAAACAAAAGAAGAAAAATAGGAAAGAAAAGAAGAAGCAGGAAGCATCTAAATCAACAGGACCCTTAATGAATCAGCCCCTATGGGATGAGCTTAAGGATGCTCCCGAGGACACCAGGATTCTGCAAGAGATGTGTGAACAGAATGGGAAACGCAAAGCACCTACGCCAAAAACGGTGAGATTGACTGTGAGAGCTAGCGAAGCATTATTGGGAACACTGCCCAGAAAGGAAAAGGACCCCGGGTCACCATTAATCACTACAACCGTAGGAGATGTGGCTATTCGAAATACTCTTTTAGATTTGGGAGCAAGTGTTAACATCTTGCCAGGATACTTATATGACAAGTACAAGAACGAAGAAATTGAGCCAGCGGAAGTCGTACTGCAGCTGGCTGACCAATCAACTAAGGTATCTAGGGGGAAGCTAACCAATGTCATAGTTAAAGTGGGGGATTTTTTCTATCCTGTAGATTTTCTAGTTATGGAGTATGAGAGCCCAGATGATGCGCCTGCGCTCATCTTGGGGCGTCCATTTTTAGCTACCGCTGGGTCAGTGATCGATTGCAAGACTGGAGATATGGATATTTTCTTCGGGACCAGGAAAAGAAGATTGAATATGTTTGGGAACCCGATATCATTACCTTCAGAGGAAAATGGCAAACCAGCAGACAGGAAAACACTAATGGAGCCAGGAATCAGAAGCAAAGAAAAGATATGGACACGTACAAGAGAGGGAGGAACAGAGGAAATCTTAAAGGAAACTAAAGATCACCCATTATCCGCCATCGACAAGGAACAATTGCTGGAAATGATAGAAATAATGGAAGCAAGGCATCAGCAATATGAAAGAGAATCCAGAAAACGAGAGGCGAATGTTTTCGAGCTCTTGAAATCTCAACAACAATGGATCAGCGGTGTGAGTGATCGGATAACCCAACTCACATCCCTTATGACAATGATGGCTAATAATTTCATGCCAGAATATCAGCAAATGTCATCAAGAGGCCAAGAAGAAGAGGAAGGGTCAGCTTAGGAGCAGCACGTCTGGCTGAAGACGTTAAACTTAGCGCTTGTCGGGAGGCAACCCGATCATCATTTGTATAATTTTGCATGTCACTCGTAATTCTTTACATCCATGTTATCACGGTATGAAAAAGGCAAGTGTGGGGTCATTTTGGTAATTTTGTAGCACCGCGACGCGAGATCTTTGAGTCCGCGGCGCGCGTGTTCAATTTTTACGATTACGCTTGAAATCAGATTTTTACGCGACGCGGATAGAAGCTTCCCGCGTCACGGCCTTATCTTAATTTGAAATTAGAGATAATCCTAAAAACAAAGTTTGAATGCCATCCCAAAACCCCCATACTTGTATATAATCGGAACTTGATAATTCTTGCTTCTTTTCATCGTGGTAAAATCTCTTCGTGCAAGTAATCCATCTGCATTGTCCTTCTCTTCACAGCAAATCAAGTAAGCATCCTCTCTTTATCTCCTTTCTCTCTTTCTTGAACTTAGAGTAAATACTTCTGTAATCCGCAATGTTGCGATAATCTGGTAAAATTGACAGTGAAATTAAGATTAGACTACTATGCTCTGCAAAACCCAATATTTAGAACTAGGAAAAATGGCTTAGTAAGGACGTAATCTGCGAATTTTTCACCCTGAACTCATTCGCCGCGCCGCGCCTGTTACAGTCCGCGATGCGTATCATGAATACTCTTATAGCGCGCCGCGGGACTATATACGCGCGACGCGCCGAGCGTCTGGACAGAACAGTAACTTTTAAATTTTGATTTTTGCAGAAACAATGTCTTCTTCGGCCAGTTCGGAATCAATCGATTGGAACTCCCTGGCTACGGGAGTGGGTAGAACACGAGCCTATAACTTTTACAACCGTCGAACTATTCAACAACAGAAGCGGATTCTCCCCGCGCGATCGGTCAACTGGGAGTTGACCACAGAGTCAGGGATTATGGCACATTTGCAGTACTGGCTGGTATAGACGGGTTATGACAAGGATGAGCTTATTTATACGTGCCGGGCTATCGAAAGCGCGGTCAACATGTCTGAACCAATCTACCGCGAGGTATATTTGCAGTTTCTTGCAAGTTACCACTTTGACCACCAACCGGTGGGGATGGATACAGAAGAGACGGTGCAGTTCCGGTTGGGCAACCACAACCGCAGCTGCAGCTTACGGGAGTTCGGGTATCGGATCGGGCTTTACACTGAGGAGGAGTCTGAGGCGCCAGGGTTTGACTTATTCCACCGGCGGGCTAACTACGCCGCCGACGACTCGTTTTCCCCTGGTGACTACTGGAGTACTATTTCATCCACACGGTATCATGAGAATACCGTGCGTGAGGGATTAATGCATCTGCCTTCTCACCGGATGCTACATCGGTTGATTGCGACCATGGTCTGGCCGCATGCTGATGAGGAGCGAGTTACACCGCGTGAGTTGCACCTCATGTGGTGTCTGACCCGGATGTTGCAGACATGCAACATGCCATATTTTATTGCAGATTACTTCAGGCGGATCACCGACGCCCCGCTGCACCAGACTGCTCTCGGTGGAGGGCACTATGTTATGAGACTAGCCCAATCTTATGGGTTGCTGACTGAGCACGCCACCCGGGGGCTGACAGTTATCCCACCAGTTCCTTTCAGCCCGCCCACCACCTTATCGAGGGATGTGATCTACATTGACGAGGGGGTCACGACATCTGAGCGATCCCCGTTTCCGGCCCTCCGGACCGAGCCATCTTCCTCAGTATCCAGGAAGCGTCAGCGAGTGACCGACAGTCTACCTCGCAGCCTCTCCCCTGCTACCATGGAGTCCCGGTACCTGGTTGACAAGATGCAGGCGATCCAGCAGACTCTGCAGACCCACCAGAGAGACCAGCAAGCACAGGCGGTTGTCACTAAGGAGATGAATAGACGGACCGAAAACATGCAGGATCAGCTCTTATGGTTGGCCGACTGCATGATCACTTTCATGGCTAAAAGCCGATGTGCCCCACCGAGACCACAACCAACAATCCGGGATGAAGACGAGGAGCCAATGGAGGAGGATCCAGAAGAAGACCCAGAGGAAGGAGAAGAAGATGACACTGCACATAACTGATGGTGTATTTATGAGTGTTCTTTTTGTCTTTTTGTTAGTTTTTGTCTTTTAAAACATTTTGCATAGATTTTACATGTTTTTCTTAAGTAGGTAGGAATTAATTGTTCATAGTTGACAAAAATAAGCCATTAGGTATTAGTAAGTTGAATAAAACTAGTAGGTTTTGTGTTGAGTGCTTGTTTATGAGTGTTTGAAGGTGGCTGAGTTTTCTGCAATTACCGCGCCGCGGATCTCATATATGCGCGACGCGGTCATTTCCATTTCCACAACAGTTTTCAACTCTCGTAATTACCGCGACGCGTATATCTTAATTGCGCGCCGCGGTCATCCGCAACACATACATTTTTTTTATTTGTTAAGTGATGCATGATATACCAAATTGAGAGGGAGTTGTCTCAGACAAGTGTGGGGTCACCGTACCCCCTCCACTTGTCTTGACCACCGGCGTGTCCTACTGTAGCGCTACAACTCCAGCATATGAATCGGGGATCTTTTTGTACGCATTATACCTGTGATATTGAGCACCAAGCAGTCTACCGTCCAAAAAGGGGTAACTCTTTCTCCCTTGTTTTGAATTAATTTTTTGTACAACGGGGACGTTGTACGGTTTTAAGTGTGGGGTGTGGACGGTCGAAAGATATATTTTTGAAATTTTTGCAGAAATGATCAATTTTTCAATTTTTAGCAATATTTTTCAAAATTTTTAATGAATTGAAATTTTGAAATGAATGGCTTGTGATTGTGATAGCATTAGTATTTTTCAAGAAATACTATTTATTTGTGATCATACTATTAGTTAGTCAAATAAGTTGAGTTCTACGAGTTTAGAAGATTGAGCCGTTTTAGGATTGGAATTTAGGAAGGAAAAGTCAGTCAGTGGCCTTTGTTGTTCGAGCCGGTAGGTCTAAAATGGGTGGGTCTTATGCACCTTACCACCTAAGATCGTCTGGTCTGGGATGGTATTTCTGAAAGCTCGCTACACGGACAACATCGAAAGTCATGGACAATTCCTTAATGGCCTTTAGAATCTGAACGAGTAAGTACACTTCATTGTGGACAGAAAGTTTGTAATCAAGGGTTCTTTAGAAAGCCATGAATTCCAAAGAACAACTCAATTATGTTTTCACGAACTATTCCATTCTAACTCGAAGAGCAATAAACTTTGAAACTAAACACAGTCAAAAATTGTTCGATTCTCTATTATAATTTGTTAAAAACTCTCTTGCTTGGGGACAAGCAAGGCACAAGTGTGGGGTGTTTGACAACGCCTAGTGATATCAAGTATTTTAGGCGTTGTTGAGCCCTGTTCTTGGTAGAATTATATCAAATATGCATGGGTATTCTCACTTTTCGTGCCAGGACTTGTCTGGAGAAAAAGAACAGAAACAGGGACTAAAGGTGTACAAAAGGAAAAAGTATGGAAAGAATGAAAAATCAAGAGAAGACGTACGCGTGCCGCGGATTTATCGTCTGCGCGACGCGGGCGTAAGGCGGTGGAACATATTTGAATGACGAAAAAACGGGGAACGGATAAGTACGCGTGCCGCGGATTTCACTTATGCGCGGCGCGGTCACGGGAAATTTGCAACTATAAATAGAGGCATTTCCAGCCGAAAACCCTAGCAAAGACCTGGTGTAAACATCGACCTAGAAGCTCTTTGACTCGAGGATTCCATTTCAGAAGCCATCATTTGGTATTTTCATGTTTTTAGATTTTATTTCATTTTAGTTAAACATTTGTAAGCTTTGAGTTGAATCTTTGGGTGTGACAACCATTGATCTCAGCTTAGGGTTCTGTTTTTAGTAGTATTTGGTTACTGATTTGATGTTGGATATTGGTTTGAGTGAATGAAATCATTCGGTTACATTAAATATTGATTTTTCGGTATTTTGGATGTTAGTTTGTGCTTTGGTTGTTTGCTTGTGTTTGGCTTTTGTTTGTGACTTGGTTGGGACTGTTTTCCCTTGCTGAAAACAGTAGCTAACTTGGTTAGGTTCGGCATTAAATCTTGGCTATTAACTGTCTCATAGAACTTTTGGTTATTAGCTAGTTTATGCTTGCTTGGTTTTTGCTAGTTTGAATGCCTTCAATTGCTCCTAATTCAGAGATGTACTTCTGAGTTTAGAAAGTAACTAGGTCATTTGGATATAGCTAAGCTTGGCTTGGGTGTTTGAATATTGTTTCAAGGTAGGAAGATAGAAATTAGTTCCTCCGACTATAGCTGTGACACTATTAGTTGGTAATCTCTCATCTAGGCTAACCACGTAGCTCCTGTGGATCGACCCTGACTCCAGTATACTAGTGAATGTTAGGTTATTTCTTATTTTTGACCGCATGACGACCTCTGCGTGCACGTCAAGGGGACGAATAAGTTTCGACTTATATGTCTGTATCTTTTGCCAGTTAGAATACTCACAACAGTGCATTTTATAACACCGAGTTACCGGCACGTTTTCACACTATCAATGAGCAACCGACTTGCAAATTGCAGATCATATCTCTCCACTTAAAGATCAACGGATGTTATCGTCTTAACATTGCTCGTGATGTAATCCATGAAGCAATCTGTTAAGCTCGGGTTTATCCAATACTCAAATCTCTATTTTCTAAGTACTCATGAACGTTGTAGCAGTCTTACTGCAATGTCTAACTCCTTAGACAATCTACAACCGATTCATGACAGTCTTCGTTCACACTTACTCCCTAACAGTGTGATCGACTGTGGAAATTTAAATAATCTAATTATTTAGGAAGTTAAACATGCAAATATAGAAACACAATAATAAACAATTGACAAAGGCAGTAACAATACTCATTTATAAATCTCCATTATAAAATCACCAAGTCAGTTACATTTATACTGTTACAAGTTTCAAAAAATTCTATCTAATTACTAAAACTAATATCATCCTTCAGTCCATTGCTCCGAGCATGCTGATTGTGCTTGATCATACTTAGTGCCTTAGTCAAAGGATCTGCAGGATTATCTTCTGATGATACTCTCTTAACCAGTAAGTGACCTTCTTCTACGCGATGTCGAATGTAATGGTACTTTCTGTCGATATGTCTGGACTTTCCATGATCTCGTGGTTCATTTGTCAAAGCGACCGCTCCTTCATTATCGCAGAACAGTTCCATTGGCTCCTGAATACTCGGGACAACTCCAAGGTCACCGATAAAGTTCTTCAGCCAAGCCGCTTCCTTAGACGCTTCACTCACTGCAATGTACTCTGATTCACATGTTGAATCAGCCACCGTTTCCTGCTTGGAACTTTTCCAAGTGACCGCTCCACCGTTCAAAAGAAATACTCAGCCCGACTGGGACCGACCACTGTCCCTATCTGTCTGGAAGCTGACATCTGTATATCCACTCACTTTCTAGTCATCACTGCCACCAAGGACTAATACCATATTCTTTGTCCTTCGCAGATACTTGAGTATGTTCTTAACCGCTATCTAGTGTGCCTTTCCAGGATTGTCCTGGTACCGACAAAACTTGCTCAGTGCAAAGGATACGTTGGGGAGAGTACATGTCATAGCATACATGATCGACCCTACTGCCGAAGCATAAGGTACCCGACTCCTCTCAGCTATTTCCTCATCGGTACTCGGACATTGAGTCTTACTCAATTTAGCATTACTCTGGATTGGTAGTTCTCCCTTTTTGGAATTTTGCATGTTGAACCTTTTCAACACCTTTTCCAAATATGTACACTGGCTCAGGCCTATTAATTTTCTTTTCCTATCTCTCAGTATTCTTATCCCGAGAATATAAGCAGCTTCTCCAAGGTCTTTCATGGCGAAACACTTCCCGAGCCAAGACTTGACATCTTGCAAGGTCGGAATGTCGTTTCCCATGAGTAGTATGTCATCAACATACAACACCAGAAAAGTGACTATACTCCCACTAGCCTTGACATATACACAGGACTCATCTTCACTCCTAGAGAAACCAAACTCTTTGACTTTCTCATGGAAGCAAAGATTCCTGCTGCGAGATGCTTGTTTCAATCCGTAGATTGATCTTTCAAGCTTACATACTTTATCAAGGTGCTTTGTGTCTACAAAACCCTCTGGCTAATTCATATAAACATCCTCAGTCAGTTTCCCGTTAAGGAAAGCGGTTTTGACATCCATCTGCCAAATTTCATAATCGTGAAATACAGCTTTGGCAAGCATTATCCTGATTGACTTAATCTTGGCTACTGGTGAGAAGGTTTCATCATAGTCAACCCTCGGGGTTTGAGTGAATCGCTTCGCAACCAGCCGAGCTTTATAAGTATGTACATTACCATCCATGTCGGTCTTCTTCTTGAAGATCCATTTGCATCCGACTATCTTTTGACCCGGTACATTGTCAACCAAGTTCCAAACTTGATTGTCACACATAGACTTAATCTCGCTGTCCATTGCCTCTTTCCATTTGGTAGACTCGGGGCCCGCTACTGCTTCGCGGTAGTTAGCTGGCTCATCCAAATTAGTCAATGTACGATCACTGACCAACGTGTCACCGTCCGCAGTAATATGGAAACCATAAAACTCGGGCGACATGTTAACTCTACCCGAACGCCTAAGGGGCAATGATATGTCGGTGGGTCCAACAAGAACCTCTTCCTCATGTTGGTTGCTAGTTTCTTCCAAGGTTGGTTCATCGGTCGTCTCCTGAATTTCTTCGAGATCGATCGTACTCCCACTGTCCTCTTTGGAAATGAGTTCTCTCTCTCGAAAGAACCCACCGTCTTGCTACAAAGACCACGTCCTCGCTTGGTCTGTAGAACAAGTATACAAATGGCTGTTTCGGGTATCCGATGAACTAACACCTTTCACTTCTTTCCGCGAGCTTGTCGTGAGTCTCTCGTCTTACGTAAGCCTCACAGCCCCAGACTTTGATGTGTGCTAACGAGGGAGCTTTCCCAGTCCACATCTCGTGCGGTGTTTTCGCAACCTTCTTGGTTGGGAAAAGATTTAGGATATGGGCGGCAGTCTCTAAGGCATACCCCCAGAAATGGATTGGAAGTGAAGCTCGACTCATCATGGAACGAACCATGTCCAACAAGGTTCGGTTTCGCCTTTCAGCAACACCGTTCAACTGAGGTGTTCTTGGAGGCGACAACTGTGAAACAATTCCACATTCCTTGAGGTAATCGAGAAACTCGATACTAAGATACTCACCGCCTCTGTCGGATCTAAGCATCTTTATCTTTTTGCCTAATAGATTTTCCGCTTCATTTTGAAACTCTTTGAACTTTTCAAAGGTATCTGACTTGTTCTTGATTAAGTAGATATACCCATATCTACTAAAATCGTCAGTAAAGGTCATATAGAACCCCATGCCATCTTTTGTGGTTGTTCTGAAGGGACCACACACATCAATGTGTATGATATCCAACAGACCTTCACCTCTTTCAAAGGAACCTTTGAATGGTGATTTTGTCATCTTGCCAAGCAAGCAAGATTCGCATACATCATCCGATCCGAGATCGAATGATTCCAACACTCCATCCTTTTGGAGTTGGGTGATGCGTTTCTTGTTGATATGGCCAAGGCGATAGTGCCACAGACACGCCTTTTCTACACCGCTTGAAGCATCAATAGCTAAAACATTTTTACCATAATTATCAACACACATAATAGATTCATACACTCAATCACAAGGCATAGCATTAAAAATAAAAACATCATTTTTGAAAACAGAAATTGAACCATTCAATTTATTAAATTCATAATAAAAGCCCTGTCGGAACAATGCATGAAAAGAAATTATGTTCTTAGCCATGTCAGGCGAATAGCAACAATTATGTAAATCTAATCTAACTCCACTACTGAGCACTAGTCTATAGACACCGATCTTGGTAACAGGTGACGTTCGCCTATTGCCCATGACCAGGTTCAATCTACCAAGCTCCAGCTCCCTACTTTCCTCTAGGCCCTGCAAATCAGAACAGATATGAAAACCACATCCTGTATTAAGGACCCAAGAATGGGAAAAAGATGAGTTATTAGATATAGAAAATTTACCTGCTTGTGATGGCTTCACTTTGCCATCCTTGATGTCTTGCAGATACGTGGGGCAGCTTCTCTTCCAGTGACCCTTTTGCTTGCAGTAGAAACAGTCAGCTTCTTTGGGATTCTGGACATGCGGAATGCCGGAAGACTTGGCTCTCGGGGTATTGCTAGATGACCCGACATGAGTCTTTTCCCTCCAGTTTTGCTTCGGATGACCCTTTCGTTTCTTTCCCTTTCCAGATCCAATAGCTAGGACAGGCGGGTTGGCCGGGAGCACACTTTTCCCTTTCATCCCGTCTTCGACAGTACGAAGCATGCGGTGGAATTCAGCGAAAGTTGCCCGACTGTTGTTCAAACGATAAGCTAGTGTGAACTGGTCATAAGAACTGGGTAGAGAATTCAGCACAATGTCCACTGCTAAATCCTCACGAACAGGCATCTCCAACTTTCTAAGCCTTTCAACATAGCCTTGCATTCTTTGCACATGAGTGCAGATGGACTCTCCATCCCGAGGCTTGCCATTAGTGAAAGCTTTGACCACCTCACGCCTTTCGATGCGCTCCTGCTTGCAGAACTTTTCCGCAAGCTCTTTGTGCATCTCGTAAGGCCAATAGTCCTCATAAATACGCTGCAGTTCAGGGTTCATGGTGGCGATCATGATGCAAGCCACTTTTTGTTGCATCATCAGAATGTTTGGTGTACGAGGCGATTTCCTCGGGAGTGGCGGTATCAGGGTCAACCTCAACAAGCTCGGTTTCAAGAACATACTCTTTGTGTTCAAACCGCAGAGACATTTTGATATTGCGGATCCAGTCATTGTAGTTGGTGCCGTCCAACGTCACCTTTGAGCACAATGACATAATCGAGGTGACATTACCGGGATTCGAGTGGGGAACGGATTGGTCAGAAGTCATCTGAATAAGAAGAATGTAGTTTTAATTAGACATTTATTAATATTCCTTATATTCACCCAAGAGTAAATATAACGCTAGGATCCTACAATAACAATCTACAATATCGAAAAGGGATGTCGTAATCTTTATTGTAAATTTTATAAGGTAGGCGAATGACGATTCAGCCAATTCCACCGCGGAAGATAATCTTATTATAATGGAATTCCTAGTTTCATTGAGATTTACCGAACTGTTCGATAGCATGTTTTAATCTCGGGAATGCCCCACTGTTTGTAACTGAGATACCGAGGATCACGAACCGGGTGTGAATAACCATGCAAATTTCTCGGTACTCTTGAAGTCAATTGTCATCTCTAATTAACGTGCCGGTTAACCACACACGCTCCGTCAATAATGACAAAATCAAGAAACCCATTGCGACTCTTTGCGGACCCCAGTTGGCGTGCCGGTAAACCACACACGCTCCACCAACGTTCCACAAAGTGCAATATGCAATTTCATGGATTAGCACTAATTCACATTTTTTGAACCTAAAGTAACTAGATTGGGATTTGTTTAAGGTTCTAGTACTTTCAATTATAGCATTATACTTTTAAGAGGCTTTAGCGGTTCTATCAAACCCGTTCGGCTAACGACACTCGACTGACCAGGAGAGCGGTGGGTAAGAGTAGATACCCATTAGACTGCCATTTTATAGGCAGTCGCCTTATACGCTCTTTAGAGGACAGTTTTGTGAATGAGGCCTACTAACGGTAAGACTAACCAATTTTCTTATATATAAATATTAACTTTTAATCATAAATATATAAGATATATTTTAATCTTATTAAAATATTTTAGAATTAATTATCTTGTAATTAATTTTAATCTATTTTTCCAAAATTTTAAATTAATTCTTTAAACCGATTTAATTGATCTTTTAACTAACAATTAATTAAACTAATTAAATCTAAGATAGATTTTATGAAATTAATCAAATTAATTTTTCTATCTTGGTCCCTAAGTGATCGAAAATTTAAAGCCAAGCAAAAGGAGTTCTAGTTATTTAATTAATCCAATTACCAAAAATAACAACATACTTTTAAGGCAAGCAAATCAAGCAATCAAGGGGGGACCATGGGGCATGGCGGCTAGGAGGAAACCCTAGCCAAACCGTCGACCAAGATACCTCTCAAGGAGGAGTTTTCGCAAAACACCTCAAGGCAAGAATCAAGCATGCAGTTTATATCAATTCATAAGAAAACAACCTATGCTCTGATACCACTGAAGGGGTTTTCTATGCAATCAATGAACAAATAATTCCTATGGTTCACATGCAACCCTAATATGATCTATGTTTTCTTCTATGAAGATAATAAACTAAACCTAAAGGAAACAATTATTTCTAAAGATCAAAACTGAGAAAACCAACCTTTTGATCTTATGATCCGTGAAGCTAGCAGCAAAATAATCCTGCCTCAAATGCAAGTCACACCCAAGCAATAAAGAAGACAATCCAGCAGAGTTTCTTTGGTTCAAATTGGTGCAGGAAAAGGAGGAGCCAGAGGCCTCCTTTTATAGCCTCCAAGGGTTACAGCTGAAACCCTAATGAACCTCCAAATGGACAAGCCTTTTAGCCACTTGGACCAGGCTTCCCAAAACCCTGATTAGGGTTTCGCCAACCCCTGGAGGAGCCTCCAGGGTGGCGCCATTTTGGTCCCTGGTTTTTACCTTTCCAGTTATTCAACTATTGAATAAATACAAGCCAGTCCCTCCACCTTTTATTAATTTATTTAATCACCAAATTAAATCTAATTAATTCTAGATTAAATCTCAATTAATTAATATAGTTTCTAATTAATATATTAACAATTAAATATATTAATAAACTATATATTTATTTTTCTATTGATTTATTAACCATTTAATAAATCAACCATTCTCTCTACTGAACTATACATCTATCCTCCAGCTATGAGGGCAACCCAAATGGACTTTGCTTCAATTAATAAGATGAATACAATTATAAGTCATGGCTTAGACACCTAATCCAACAAATGCCTCGTGCCCATTAGGGTTAGACAATGCATGGTGCCTGCTAGGATATCATTGTATAGTGTGTTTGTTATTTAATTGAATGTGTGGTATTTTAGGGAACTCATTAAGATTTGTGCTTAATCTCTCAAGTTAAATGTTTTCAGGTACTCTTTCAGATAAAAGGAAGGGCGTGACCTGACTGTACTCGCATCTAGCATGTTTATGTTTTCGGACTTTCGTTGTTATATGTTTATCAATCAGAATTTTATTACTGTGGATTTTGAAATATTGTTTTCTTTAATTTAAATAATGGAGTTCATGATGTTTTAAATGGTTCTTATAACGTTGCGATGGTTTTTGATATCTACATTTTATTTTCAAAATGAAAAATTTGGCTGTGAAATTTGGGACGTTACATCTTCCTTGACATTTCTTGTAACGCCCCGGCCCTCCAAAGCCTGAGGTTATACAAGATAATATCACCAGGGATTGTCCCATGATCCAAGCCGAGCGTTACCTAAACCTGCAAAACCACATAAAATAAAAGGGTAAGCTATAAAGCTTAGTGAGAAATCGAATCACAGTATGGCCTAAATAGCCACACTCGTTTCACAGACTTATTTTACTACACTTGATTGTCATACGATCCTTTCCTTTCTCGTACGTCATACTGTGAAACTACCGTATTACCCGACGGAACTCATGCCTCGTACACTCTTACTACACTTTCTTCTACTATCTGGTAACATATAATGTTACTCTCTTACTATTTTCTTCTACTGTCTGGTAACTTATGACGTTACCGTACTGTCTGCACTTTCTTCTATTACTTGGTAACTTATAATGTTACCATACCGTCTGACGTTACTCATTTTCAGTATCACATATCGTGATGTTACCTACTTCTATTATACGGTAACTCATTCACTACTACCTGTCATTACTCACTTACTCACTTACGGTATCACATACCATGACAACTCGTTCGTTCTTACTATGTTAAAATATTTACCGGTTCCGCACCGGGTTTCTCTTGGCACTATCGCTATTTACCAAATTCATCATTTGGTAACTGTCTACATGATTTCCTATGCTTGCTTTATGGGGTATCCATATCCCCTCTAACTTACTAGACCAATACTGGTGCAACATATAGTGTTGACACACAACATCTACTTAATCTTCTTTCTATGTCATTTATCATCCTTCCGCATGGACACTACACTACTGGTTAATCACACTGCTTAGTATCATTCCGTGACACTCTACTATTCATGAGACGGACTCGTCAAACGGGTCCATAACATACCTATTTTCCATATAACTACTAATAACTGTACTACTTTGCATTTCCTTCGATAATTTCTTTCTACTATAGTTTTAACACGTATAAACTACTAGGGAGATACGGTAGCGATTACTCACCTGAGTTTGGTGCTTTCCCGGAGTCCTGGCACGGTTCTCGTTCTAGACTTCTGATAACCTCCGAGCACCTCGACGCTAGCTACCGCTGGCTCCTTACTTCTCACCATCATCTCTCAACGTATACTCCTTACTAGAACACTCTCCTATATCATATATGTGTTTGGTGTGTGTTCTGCCTCAAAAATGAGGCTTGTGCCTCGTATTTATAGGCCTCCGTCGCGACGCGATCTAACCCTAGATCACGACCTGATCTCTGACGTAAGCACTTATCTCATCGCGCACTCAACCGACAATGCGGACAGCCGTCGCGTCGCGAGGCGCCGACACTAAAAAGTGTCACATTTTCCTGCTTTTTGCTCCGTTTTGACTCCTAGGCTTTGATCGTTATATTTTTCTTATCTCATAATGACCTTAACATCGTTATCTGGCCTCACTAAAGGTTAAAACGCTCTTACTTTTGATCTATAGTCCCTCCCTGGACACGGGTGTCACAATCCTCCCCCTTACAGGATTTCGTCCCCGAAATCTCAGTAATCTCTCAAACTAACTCTTATGTACCTGTGTACACATTCTTCTACACACTTAGGTATTATTATCATACTACATTTATCATTACTTGTTTTCTATTATCGTTACTCATACTTGCTTGACTTTATACTTTCGGGTACAAGGGTTCCCGTACCTCTTACTCATTTTACAACATAATTTTATGTTTGTTATATTTTCTACCAGATTACCATGATTCCTTCGTGATTCCATCAGCATCAATACATATCATGTGATTATGATAATACGGGCCCTTATTATCATAATCACTTATACGCACTGATTCTAATGTTACACTAGGTTTCCTGGCTCGCTGGTTCTCTTAACTCATATACCGCGTGGTATAACATACTTGTATTTTTTTCTCTTTCTATACCAAAACTCACCAATCCTGTACATATTCGCTTTCTCATATACTTACTATTGTGACTTTTACTATCACATAACTACTTTCATACTTTCCAACTGATTTGTTTCAAAATATCATTATATTTTGTTACGGTTGGGTCTTTCATTCTTTAAAAAATTATCTTTTCACTCTTTCTAGTCATAAGGTGACTCTATTATACTTTAAAATAATTTTTACATACTCTAGTCATAAAAATGACTATTTTTTAGAAAAATATCCTTTTCACTTCTTGGTCATAAAACGACTCTTTTGTTATCTTGTTAAAAATGTCTATCATAACTTTTTGGTCATTACAGGACTCTTAATCTTTCTTGGTTATAAAATAACCCTTACTTTGCAGATAATTCTTTCTTTAACTCTTTCCTTTCTCTTAGCATAAGACTAACTGAAACTCATGAAACTCATTCTACTAACTTCCCTGGCGGGACAGAACAGATCCACCCGCTAGGTTATGCTATCTCTGTCTCCCCTTTTGTGACTTGGAACGGATCCAAGTGCAAGGGTATGCTAAGCTACACAACTACTTCGCGAAGGGAGGTACCATCCCAGTAGTGTCTTCTAGGCTTCCTTAAATGGCGAAAGCCTGTCCGGACATCTTTCTCTTTTCTTCTCTACTATCATTTGTTTCAAATTGGTCTTAGCTGAACTAAAACATCTCTCGCTTTTATATGAAGCGACTTTCAATATCTTTTCAAATCTTATAGCTTTCAAAACTCTTTTCAAATCTCATATCTTTCAAAACTCTTTTCTGAAACATAGTTCAAACTCATAAAACATTTTAGCTCATATGTTGAGCTACTATTTTAGCTTTTCATAAACTTCTTTTAAACAAATCTTTAGCTCTTACGCAAAGTTACTTTTATTACCACTTTTACATTCTTTCTTAACTTTTTGAATTTTAAATCATACGTTCAAAAATATCTTATGGCTAAAAGCCAACTCTTTTCTTTATAGCTTTCTGGTCAAACTTTTACTTTCTCAAAACTGTTTTCTTTTTATTTTTCAGCTTTCTTATATTACTCTTGTGAGTATACTTCTTATCTTCTTTGGTACCTTATGTGTCACACCCCGATCCTTGGCGGAATCGATCAAGGCGTGATATATTGTTCAAAGTCTCATGACAACTATGTTATAATATGATTAGATTCAATTAAGTACTAAGTATGCAAACAAGATCCACAACATACAAATACAAATCCAAATATAACAACATTTATTACATAAAATTTAAATAGTCTTGTGGGTTTCTAAGGTACACCCTACTTTTCATTAACTTCATTCTTCAAATCTGCATCATGGGTAAAAACAGGTCAACTACGAGAGTTGGTGAATAATCTACCCCATATTTTATAATTTTCAATACTTTTGGGGTGTATCATGTGGTTCTAATATGTTTTCAACTTCATTTTATTATTTTATCACAATTGAGACATTGTTGGGACATTTATAGTTGAATCATTATTTGTATAATTATTGTTTGTTTACGCTACATGTACTTGTAGTGCATTATCATTTTTAGTCTAATCTCCATGACTATGCCCGTATTCTTGAGGTACGTTATGGACAATAATAGCGCTATTGGGTTGACCACCCCGCCTTGGGACGCTAAGGTGATTGATCGCATGTGGTTGTGTGTGTATGATGATTAGATGCTCCATCCTATATACATACATATATATGTATATATAGGGTGAGGACTTATTGTTGTTGTTATCATTTGTTAATCAATTTTTTATTTATAAACTGTTATCTCAATAACAGTTGGTTGCCAACTTTAAAAGAAAACAAATTTCAAATTATTCAAACTCACAATTTTCTTTAATAAAACTAGATTACTCACCAACTCTCGTAGTTGACCTGTTTTTACCCATGATGCAGATTTGAAGAATGAAGTTGATGAAAAGTAGGGTGTACCTTATAAACCCACAAGACTATTTAAATTTGATGTAATAAATGTTGTTATATTTGGATTTGTATTTGTATGTTGTGGATCTTGTTTGCATACTTAGTACTTAATTGAATCTAATCATATTATAACATAGTTGTCATGAGACTTTGAACAATATATCACGCCTTGATCGATTCCGCCAAGGATCGGGGTGTGACATTATGTACCATTCTCATGTTTTAATACTTTCTTGTAGTTCTTATTTCTCACTTACTTTCTTGTTTGTATTTTTAACAAACTATCTTATCACTGTTCTTACTATCTTTTTCTCCTTAAATTTCTAAGGAGTTCTTTAACACTCATAGTGTGTTACTATGTATAGTTTGCTTTATCTTTTATCTATCTTCTCATCACAATATGTTTGTGATGTTTACCCATCTCTCTCCTTATCACAATATGTTTGTGATATTTACCTATCTTTAGGTAATCTATATGTACCTACTGATTTGAGTCTAGGAATCTTTTCTACTAACACCTAGTTCACTCAAATCTCGGCTCTGATACCATTTGTAACGCCCCGGCCCTCCAAAGCCTGAGGTTATACAAGATAATATCACCAGAGATCGTCCCATGATCCAAGCCGAGCATTACCTAAACCTGCAAAACCACATAAAATAAAAAGGGTAAGCTATAAAGCTTAGTGAGAAATCGAATCACAATATGGCCTAAA